>PVIY010001399.1:0-152294 GCA_004026745.1 Myrmecophaga tridactyla | reverse complement strand
TGGTGGTGATGGTGGTGGTGATGGTGTTGGTGGTGGTAGTGATAGCTGAAATATGTGGAATGTTTCTCATATAATCCTAAAATATAAAACACCCTGATAAGACATGCCTCCAGGATTTCACCATCATACTTATTACCACATTTTTTCTTTTCATAAACTCCTCTTTAGTAACTTCACTGAGGTAGCCCCCAAATGTTACAGCAAGGAAGAAATTGGTGCTCCCCACTTGGTGAGAAAGTCCCCTCCTTGGGTACCTGGTCTCCGACTCAGCCATCTCCAATGAAGTGCCCTGTTTCTCTCTGATTTTTTAGAGCTACTCCATCAGAACTGGTTTGTTTGCTAGCACAAATGCTTAAGCAACTTGTTGGATCAGAAGAGTTCACCTCCCCTAAACAAATGAAGTTTGCAGACATCAGAAAGAAAACAACTCAAGGTTTTGCTTCAGAAAGCATGATTCAAGCAAATTATATTTTTTCCACCTTTAAAATTTTCACTTGCTTTTCAGTTCTGCAGCTCAATTTTACCCCTTTTTATGTGTTTCTGTATTAATTGATAATGAAGATTTCAATCTTTCTTGTATTATATTTTAAACATGGGGAGCCTGGACTAATAGAGAAGTCAGGAAACCTCAGAGATTGGCTTTTAGAAATAGTTGAATAAAACTGACACAAGGAATTTGGTTCATTCATTCTTGAAACAAAATACTATTATGTATCGATTATGACAGCAACATTGCACGAGATATATTATTTGTTTAAAGGAACACAAATTGAACATTTTGATAGTGAAATTATTTATAAAAGTGAAATATAGAAAATACTTATATATTCAAAATAAGAGAGGTGGCTAAGTAAAAACCATACACCTACTGAATGTGATGCAAAACACTTATGCTATACTGACAAGTTAAAAAGAAGAATACACTGTTATATCTATGTTATGATTGTAATTATGACTAAATAGATTTGAAGAGAATATGGACAGATTAAGATATTTTATTTCCAAGCATAATGGATTTGTAAAGAGAATGCTTATTAATTTTCACAATATTATTTATGCAATTAAAAAGAAATTAAAAGGGGGAATATAATAAATTTATTGGATAGCAACTTATGTAAAGAATAAGAAGACCTAAGACCTGTTTTGCTTCATTCAAGCAAAAGTTACATAAAATAAAATTCACCCATTTTAAGTGTACAATTTGATGAGTTTTGACAAACGTATGCAAAATGTAGCCACTGCCTACAATCATCAGATAGAATATTTCAATTTCTCCAAAAAGTTACCTTTGCCTCTTTTCACTTGTTCACCAAAAGTCATATTTTTCAGTGCTGAGGGAAAAATTCTAGAATTCCTGGTAGTCAGTTTCCTCATAATTCTCTTGAGAACTTCATCACTGGTTTACCCACTTAATTTAGTGACTGGTTCTTCGATGAATGTAAAACATGGACTTGAAAATTCTGACAAAATTCCTGAAAACATATTTCTTAAATATCAATTTTCTGAAGAAGTGGTCTCCCAAAATTCATAGGTTGCCAATATGTAACATAGGGCTGTATTTGCTTCTAGAGGCATTTGTCATTAAACTTAGAGTGACTAAATGATTTTGAGACAAAATTACCCAAAAATGAAAGCCTCCCTCAAAATAGCCCTGCCAAACTCATATAGATTCTTTACTAAGATTCTTAAACACCTCTGAATAAAGAAGAGTTATGACACTTTTTTTAATTTAAGAAATTAGCTATCCTTAAAAATGATCAATTCTCAATGCTGGCAAATGTATATATCTTCTTGACATCAGTTTCTGAGATCTGCCTGGGTCCAAATGCCCCAGCTCCACCTCTTAGTAACTGCACAACCTATTTAGTGTTGTCTGAGAACTCTTGGTTTACTTCAGCTCATGAAGATTTTCTTGCTTTATACACTTGTAAACATCAGAATACATTCTACATTACCAGCCAGACTTTTCTGTGAACTTTTCCATGGACAGCATGTAGTGTAGACTAGTCAACAAGAGGATTGCCTCATGAAATAAAATGTGACATTCCCAGAAAAGGCACTTTTTAAGGACAAATAACAGTAGTTGATGGATACTAAATTCTAAATTCTTCAGGAAGTTTCTAAACTGGATGACCCCTCTACATTCCAGTTTAAACTACATCAAAATTTTCCTGGTGGCTTGAAAAGATGTAAGAGACAGGTCTCTCAACATAAAAATTTCCAGTCCAGAGAGCACAAAGATTGCGGCTCTGCAGCAGCTAATTGAGCCCATCAACCTCCAACGCCTCTCTTTAAGTTTCACAGACAAGAAAAAGTTTCTGCTGTTTCAGAGGTGATAAGAGCATTTCAGTTGAAAGCTTATCCTAAAATAAACACTTCTCAACTCTTTTGATCATAACAGATTGTAAATCGGTGGGCAAAGTGTTGTGGAATCCTTTGCATTTTTTTGCTGAGTTTGCTGAGTCTGTTATGACAAATAGCGCACAATGGGTTGGCTTAAACAATGGGAATTCATTGGCTCAATGGCTTTGAGCTAGGAGAGGTCCAAAAACAAGGTTATCAGCAAGACTATAACCAATCCTTGGGGTTCCTTGGCTTTCTTGTCACATGGCAATGTCTTCTCCTTTCTTCCCCAGGTTCCTGCTGACTTTCTGTTTCTCCCTGAGAAAGCCTCCAGTAATCTGGTTAAGACCCACTGTCATTTAGATCAACCACACCTTAACTAAAAACACCATCTTCAAGAAGTCCTATTTACAATGGGTTCACACCCACAGGGGTGTGGATTAAGAGTAAGAACATGTATCTGTTGAGATGCAGAATTTAACCCACCACAGATGATGAGGGTAAAGTGCACTGGCTCCATTAGGCCCTGGCTCTTTTCCTCAGATGTCCTTATTCTTAATTAAGATGAATCTTGCATCTTAATGTAAAACACAGTTCTGTTCCCAAAAGATGAAGGTTTAATGGTCAGAATGAGGGGCAAACATAAGCCACTGACATGTACTACCACATGTCAGTAACTGCTGTTGCAAGGCCAACTACAAAGAATACTCCAGGCTGAGGAGCTGTTAAACCCATCAAACAAAGAATTAGATGACTGATCCAGTTTGAAGGTTACCTGCTCCTGGGATATCTGCAATTTGAAAGCCTACAGACTAAATAAGTTTTTTAATGAAATTTTAGGTATCAGCAACCTAGAACACTTTGGACTTGGTCTAGAATGTATCCAGTTACCACTAATCACCACTACCTCTGTACTTTACTGATTCTCAGTCACTACTATTTGAAAACCACACCACTGTTTCATGTACCACTGGGAAAAGAGGGAAAATGCTGTAAATTAAACAATAGCAGATCATCTATGGTAAGAAGCAACCCAAATAGAGATGATAAAATGTGAAAAAATAATGTGCATCTTATGGAATAAAAAACATAGCAAGTGTTTCCCTGTACATCATATTGGGATCTGCCCTTATACTTTCCCCTTGATAGCTAAGAATTCTATTTCCTTTCCAGTGGCTGCATAAAACAAGGATTTAGCTACTTCTGTTTCTATGAAACCATGATTGCTTATTTTCTTTACTGCTTTTACCTGAAGAAATTTCTCTTCTCCCAGTCATTCTCAGCTTCTTTACAAGTATCACATTGTGTTCTTTGGACAAAAGGATGTTCTGTAAAGACCAAGTAAATAACACATGTGTCATAAGATATTTTTAACTTTTTAAAATATTTTTGAGAAAAGTTTTTTAATGGCTGCCAAAGTAATAAGAATATAGAAATTACATTAATCATGACTAAAATAAACCAGCTGCCATTCAGAAATATGGATTGCTCTTTAGAACCTTCCCTTAATCCAGGAAATGAGAGCAAAACAGAAAATTTACTATGTTGAGAATTGTGCTTGTTTGGATCTGTTATGTACCCCAGAAAAGCCAGGTCCTTCTAATCCATTCTTGTGAGGGCAGACCTACTTGGGGTAGGACCTTTTGATTAGGCTGTTTCATGGAGATGTGACCCACCAAATTCAAGGTGGTCTTAATCCTTTCCTGGACCCCTTTATGAGAGAGAAGCTGAGAAAGAAAATACCCTGGGGAGAAGCAAGAAGGACCCAGAGGAGCTGAGAGAACCATTTGGGACCAGAAATTGGGAAAGATAGCAGACATTGCCATGTGCATTCCCATGTGTCATAGAAACCCCAAATGCAAATTGCCTTTCCTCTGAGAAGGTATCCTCTTGTTGATGCTTTATTTCGGATTTTCACGGCCTTAGAACTGTAAATTTTTAACCTAATAAATCCCTTTGTAAAAGCCAATCCATTTCTGGTATTTTGCATTCTGGAAGTTTTAGCAAACTGAAACAGATTTTAGTACCAGAGAAGTAGGATGCTGTGATTTGAAAATACCAGAAATGCTGGAACAGCTTTATAAATTGATAAGGAGAAGATTCTGGAAGAATTGTGAAAAGTGTGGTTGAAAAGGCCTTTAAAAAGACTGTTGGGAGAAATATGAATTCTAAAGATACTTCCAATGAGGCCTTAAGCAGAAATGATAAATGTGCCATTGCAAATTGGAAGGAAAGAGACCCTTGTTTTAAAGTGGCAGAGAATTTGGAACTCTTAAAACATGAGCTGACAGAGTCATTTGGAACCAGAAGCCAGGAGAGATGGATTAGCAAACACCGGCATGTGCCTTCCCATGTGACAGAGGAACTACGAATACTGGCTGCATTTCTTTCGAGAAGGTATCCTCTTGTTGGTGCCTTAATTTGGACATGTTCACAGCCTTAGAACTATAAATTTGCAACCTAATAAATCCCCTTTGAAAAAGCCAAAGGGGTATATTGTATTGAGGT
The DNA here is from genome assembly GCA_004026745.1 of Myrmecophaga tridactyla. Lineage (NCBI taxonomy): Eukaryota > Metazoa > Chordata > Mammalia > Pilosa > Myrmecophagidae > Myrmecophaga > Myrmecophaga tridactyla. Next base: position 147,443 of record PVIY010001399.1, on the reverse strand, counting down.
AGCTTTTGCAAACTGAAACAGAACACACAGAGCATTAATCTCACTGAATTCAGATGTTATGTATGTTGGATGATTAAAAATATCTTTATTAAGTACTGAAAAAACAAGATGAAGTATACATTAGTTGTTTTAATTGCATCTGTGCTATGCTTCCTACTGTCATTTCTTGGTAAAGAAAAAATGTGATATGATGAAAGTGAAAACCAAAGAAGGAAAAGAAGGCAGAGAAAGAGATGACTTTAAGGGGAAAGGGAGGGAAGGGGAGTGAAGGGGAGGGAAAAGAGGTTATTATTATTTATTATCATTTTTTTTAAGATTATTTTAGTAGAATTATTTGTTACGTGTTCTTGGAACTTTAACCTTTCAGGATTTACATTTCTACTTTTATATAACAAAGGAATTTTACATTTTATATATCTGAAATCCCCTCTAGATTGTCAGCAGAGGCCATCTTCTTATTTGTATATTCCCAAACTCAGCATGACAGGTCTGGTTGGGTTCATTAATGAAGACAGATTAATATGCGTTCTGTTAGGCTTTCCCTTATATCTTATATCTTATTTATGAAAAATCTGTTAAATGTTTATTTAGCCATTAATGAGGTTTTCTTCTTTGCTAGATGTTTTTTAAATATTCATGAACATTTTTTGTTTCTGAGAGCAAGGATAAAATAGTAAACCAGACAGAGAACACTTGAAGAAGAAAGAGAAAGGAAAAGGAGAAATGAGCTCTGATCTGCAAGAAGGATGGAGTAAATTTGAAGGAATTAGTTCTCAGAGTATGTAAAAGAAAGGGATCATGTAAGTTATGAATGGATATATTCTGAGAAGAAGCTAAGCATTAGCTGAAATGAGACCAGAGAAGTAATTGAGATCAGGCTTGGGAAAATGAATAAGTAGGGGAAAGATAAAGGAACCAATATTAAGTGAAATTAATGCTAAAAACATTTGCTCTGAGAGTCTCAGAGCTGGAAGGACTCAGGTCATGAATCAAACTCTTTATCTCTAGGAGAGGTAATGTAGCACTGTACCTGTACAGGTGCAATTAGAGCTGGGGTACTGTGGTCCTTATGTCAACAGATTGCCCCTGAAGAACTGAGCATCATCTGGAAGACAGCCTCCAAACTTCAATATGTACACAAACCACTGGGGATCTTGTTAAAGTGCAGATTCTAATTCACGGCCTGAGGTGGGCCTGAGATTCTTCATTTGTAACAAGCCCCCAGGATAAGCTGAAGTTGCTGGTCCATGAACCACACTTTGAACTGCAGAGATCTAAGCCAGGGTTTATCAGCATGTGGTCCAAAACACTCAAGTTGGAATTGTTATGGTGCTTGTTGAAAAAAGAGGCATGCTCCTGAGCTCCCCACCAAATCTATAGAAATTGTGAAGCAAGTAGTAGCTATATTCCAAATTTTCTTTATCAAGTATTACATTTAAAATTGTTAAGTATTTCATTTAAAAGTATCTAAGACAAATAACCTAAAGTGTGAATATATATTTATTCCTTTTTTAACCCCATCACTTATATCCTTTTTTTATCCTTTTACTTGGACTCATCACTTTGAGAAGTTTAAATGTAAATTACAAATGATAATAGCCATTTGTCTCCTGTGGCCTCTCTTCATCAGTTGATTCCTTGCATCCTCATAACTTGTCCCTGTGCCCCATCCCTTCATTATTTCAATTTCTCAGAAGCATACACCATGCTTTCTGCCTCAAAATATACTATTCCCAGAGTTGGTGAGGAGAAGTGAAATTCCAGGATCCCAAATAGCCAATTTCAGATTCTCCATACTAGATTTCATTTCTCCAAATCACTAATATGCAGGATTTGGATACCATAACTCTTGCTGCCCCTAATATTAGAATGCTCTTCCCAGTCCTTTTACACCCTTTTTTACCACCAGTATTTTTATTACGGTCATATATAATTTTTAGCTGGCTCTGTGCCAGCTTGCTATGTGGCAAGCACATTGCTCAATAAAGTTGACATGCACTGTCTTAATTCTTGCTCCCCCATGTGAAAAAAAACTTAATTTATTCCTATTTATAGATGAAGAAAGAAAGGCTTAAGATAGTTAAGTAATTTACTCATAGCTCACACAATTAGTGGTTAGCTGAGGCTGGATTTGAACTCAGATCTGTTTGACTCAAGAGCTTCAGTTCATCAGCTTATGTTATACTTGCCATCATTACTTACCCCAAAAATGAATTAACTTAGAGCATTTACTTTAAGAAAAAAATCAAACAAATTTTACATTGAAAAGGACTCTTTGTTTACAGAAACATATCACTCTTTAGTTTTAGCGCTGTCTTAACAAAATGACATCTATGATTTCAGCTGTTTCAGTTACTGCATGATCTCTAAATTAAAAGATTTACTAAAAACAAAAGCTCTCATCTCTCTCTACATTGATACAGGATGAGAAGGGCATGTTTATGCTGGTTTACCAAATGGGCAGCCATTCAAAGGTGTTTCAACTTCCAAGTATTTCCAAAAATAGATATGAAGGAGTGATAGAGGCAATGCTATCACGTTTCAAGGGGGGAAAACATGTAAAAAAAAAAAAAAAAAAGGACACTTAGATATGTGTATGTGCATCATTCAAAACTTACCACCTGATAAGTTGGTCTTGAATAGCTTTCCAGGTGGGCACATGCACTAAATGGATGTTTGAACTCTATTAGTGGTTTTTATTAGTGCTAATCCATCAAACATCAGACCTTTATATTTCTTGGATTGTCAGCTCTGATTAAAGGATGACAGTTAAATAGCTTCTTTGACAAAATTGCATCCTGGCAGTTACAGCTGAAATCCTCTTTCCAATGATCATTTCAAAACCCACTATAATGAAGAAAATTAAGAGAGTGATGTTCGGCTGAGACTGTGGATGCTAAATCATTCCTTGCTCTTGAAGATATTGACACTATGTTTACAAAGACAAATATACATATAAATTCTCATGCCCTCAACAAAAGACGATATGTTTCCCAAATAAATATAAATCTGTTCATGACATGCATGAAAGCATAGTGCTTTCATCCGTATTTCCTTATTTTCACTTAAAAATTAACTAGCAGCTGACAAAGAAGATGTCAAGTTTTTAGATCCCCTCGGGTAGAGAACTAGATTCTTCAATTCTTGTGTTATATTTGCCTTTGAAACATTTTCCACCTTTAAAGAGTAAATCCTTCCTAAATAACTCAAAAGATGTTGAGTCTGTTTGCCACTCTTTCAGGGGCAGAGAAAAAGGCCTGTGGTTAGCTGAATCAGAGAACATTCTTTTAAGAACTTCTTATGTCCTATCTTAAGAAGCCCTGCTGAAATTTTGAAAAGGAAAGAAACTCACAAGTTAAATATATCTATGGTAGGATACTCCATAATAGCAAGAAAAAAGAGACAAAAAAATACCCACTTATAAATTAGCACTAATTTTTATTTAAATTTATTTTTTTATTATTCTCACCTGGACCAAAGAAATTTATGTTGGGTTTCTAAAATAATTTATTATACACGACCATTCCTGCATCTTCATTGAGTAACATTAGACTGCAAAGAAGGGCCATGAAAGGACATAATTGTGAATATATATCAAATTGTAATGCTTAAAAACATATACTCAAAAAGTGAAAATAAAAGTTGAGCTTGCCGTACGCCCCAAATGGTATGTAGTGAGTGGGAAAGAACTAAAAGTACCTTTTAGCAACTTTCAAAATCTCTTGAATATGAAAACATACTAGTATGATTTTTCTTCAATATGATAAAAAAACATTTATTTGCTAGGTTGAAAAGTAACAAGTTAGAAAAGACTATTAAGAACTATATCCATATATATTTTGTATGGAATTTGTTATCTATGAAATTTGGATGCCATCATTTTTTAAAGTAATTAAAGCTGGCCAGGAGCAAACTAAAAAACAATAACCTCAGCATATGGGCAGATTCCTAGGATTGATTTTAATTAGAGATATGAGAACTAATAACGATAGTTGTTGGAATTCAATCCAATTTTTTTACTCAATCTATATGATAAAAGTTCAGATAAAAAGTGAAAAATTCAACCAAACAGATTAATATTCTCTCTACACAATGTCTAATAACTGAATGGTCTCAAACCCATCCTGCCAAAATTAATTTCATCCATTTACACAAGACAAATACATTGTTCCACTCTACTGTCAGTATGTCCTAAGTAGATCGTAGCAAATTTCATTTCAAATAAAAAGGATACGGTTATGTGTAAATTATTGACACTACAATGGTACTAAGGATAATGATGTACTGCAGAAAACACGGTCAAATTATAGGCTGTAGATCAAGTCAGGAAATCAAGGCAGAAGACCAGGGCTCAGCAAAGTCAAAGTCTAGGGTTGGGGGTCTCAAGGCGTCAAATACATAATGTGCCTTTCTCTTACACAAATTTTAAACCAACTAAATGATAAAGTCAGAGAAATGGAAATAAAAATATCACTTTCATTACTGAGAATTTTTATTACTAAGACTATTTGGAGACTCTGGCTTAGGGCTGAGAAGTCAAAGAGCTTGCCAACTCTGTACCGAGACCTTAAGAAAGCCACTAAAGAGAAAGTTTGGGTGCCAGCTCAGCAGGCTGCCTTCCACTGGTCAGTGGTAGAAAAAGACCCAGTAACAGATTAGGTTTTGCCAGATCAAGAAATGTGCAGTGAACCAGGAACCTTCTTCTTCCTCCATGGGACAAAAGGTCAGGAGAGTTACCCTAGAGGAATCCATACACAAGGACACCTAAGAAGTTGGGGACAAGTATGTCCCTCATAATGTTCTATAGCATTTTGTTCTGTTAACCCATTAGGTTTAACTGTCAGGCCTCTGTGCAACCAGGCGTGTAGTTCTTCTCTTCAGAGAGGAAATCAGGGAAGTTCTACACCATTTCCGTAAGCCTTCTCCCCTCAAACCAGGTGGTTTTTCCTGATAATGCAGGTAATTTGTGCTGTTTTTGCCACCAAAAGTTTCTAACATGGATCAGAACCGTCACCAATTAATTCTAGGGCCACGCTAAGTCCAAATTTCTCATTCAAAATTATGTCCGGCCACGGGCAGCATAGCTCATCAGAAATTCCACGAAGAGATTGAATGACAATATCAATATACTCCATTAAAAAAAAGGCAAAACATAGAAAAGTCATAAATTTGAATACAAATTACCTTCCATTGTAAATTTCCTCAAAAGATATTGTCTCATTATTAAATCCCCCAACAGGTGAAAGCACACAGGATTTAAAGTCCAAAGTAATTCAAATCCAAAATCAAATTCCCTGGCTTCTGTGAATTAAATGACCAAAGTCATTAAAGTACCAAATAAAATCTTCTTGTTCCTGTACATAAAGGTTCAAAAAATTACAGGCCAAAGTTCTCATATTAAAGTCCCATAATCCTTATTTCTTAAGTTTCTATTCCTTTCAGTCAGATAAATTGTGCTATTCTGAACCAAGGTAAATTTGGGTTTCTCCAGCACCTGCTGCCTGGGCTATTTTCCAATGCAAATATGTGTGATTCCTTCAGGACCCCAGAATTAAAATTAGTTTCTCATGCATCCCACTTTCTAAAAAGTCCAAAAATTTGGCAGACATAGAGAATTATGTTTTCTATAACCAACAGCCACTAAATTAAGAAAATACCAGCCATCTCAACCCTTTTAGAGCAGTTAACCAGGGCAGAATTATGCTTCTAGGACACAACATTTAACGTTATAAAAGACTACCGAAGACCATCAGTGTATCTGAGAGCAAGAATATGGATGGAGATCATTTTCTTGTCTCAGCCTTGCCAAGAAGCCAGATTTTTCTAGAATTCATAACCTGAGAACAAACTCACTTAGGAGAAAATCCCATCAGCAAGTTCATGATGGTATAGTGCTTTCCTTATGTGAGAGAAAAAAGCGCTTGGGCATACCATCCCCTCTCTTTCTGGCCATTGCTTTAGACACATCACTGCCTCTCAGCAGACTTTGCAGATCTGAGTATTAGCAGTCCAAGTCACTCACAAGGTCATATTTGAGATGCCTTATCTTTCCTACCACCATTTCTAAAATCTCAGTACCAGGTCCCCTTTGATTCTGGTGTTTCTAAGGGCTGTATTTAGGAGGGGCTCTTTCGAGTGATACAGCCTTGACTATCTCTTCAAAAAAACATTTTCTGCCCTAGTCTGGCTCCTTCTATGGCTTCTTATAATGGAAATATTTAGGCCTATAAAACAGGACTCCAAGGGTATGATTCCACCTCATTCCTGCATTTCCTTCAACTAGAAGTCACCCCTGAATTTCCTAAAGTGAAATTTCTATTGCTCTTTTTTAATGTAGTGTTTCTAGGGATCCAGCAAGGATCAAACCCTCTGCAAAAGTGGTCCTCAACACAGCATCCTCCTCCAGCTTTGGACATTCTGGGCTGTGAGTAAAAATTTATTCTTCTGCAATAGAATATATACTGGAGATAGCTGTATCCACAGCATTTTTTTCTTTACTGGAGAAGTTGTGGGTTTGCAGAACAATCACACATAAAATACAGGATTTCCATATTCCAGTATTTTCTTTGCTTCTTCATTCCACAACTTCTTTTAAATTATATATGTTTTACTACAATAAAAGTTTTTAAAGAAATCTTAAATGGCCCATCTTCCTAAAGCTGCTCCCTTAGAACCACACCACCAGAAGAATCACTAGTGTGTGTCTATTTCGCTCCTGAAATTCTAGTCCCTATCTATTTCTCAAGGCTGATAACTGATGCATCAAAATTTGCATTTTTTATGAAGGGGTGTATTAAATAATACTCTATTTCCCCCACCTAATTTTTTAATCAAATTGAAAGATAGATGAAGGCAACAGGCAGTAATATTAAAATATCTCCTTTTATACTCATAGTGCCCTTGGAGAAGGCATACACACCAATTTAACTGAACTTACTTCCCAAAACTTCAGGCCTAGCCTACAGGAGCAAGGTCTTATTCATAAAGCTACTGTCATGGTGGAGAGAGCTGTTGAGAATGTACCTTTCCAAAGACAGGCATATCCAAAGAAGGAAAAAGAAGGGGCTATGCCATATATGTCCAGGCCCTTCTTTCAGACTCACCAGCCAGGTAAGTCACTCACTTTCCCTTGGGGCTGAACAGAGAGGAGACAGGGAAAAGCCAGGAGTATTAATTCTTCCAGTCCTTCCAAACTCATGAAACATTAGAAGTAGGAAATGTATTCCCTCTAACATATAGAGCTACCAACAGAGATATAAGTGATCAAAGAATGGAGGCCTAGGTGAGCCGTATCACAAAACTAGAATGGTCTAGAATAGATAACAATTGGCAAAGTTTCTTAAAGGGCCAGATAGTAAATATTTAGGTGAGTAACATGGTCTCTGTTGCAACTACTCTGCCGGTAGAGACAGAAAGCAGCCATTGAGAATGCCTAAATGAATGAACATGGCCGTGTTTCAATAAAACTTTATTCACAAAAACAGGAGGCCACATAAACTGGTTCCTTGACCCTGTTAGGGTCCCTCATGTTACCTCAGTGTTGACTTAGAACACAAAAGATTTTCTCATCAAAACACAAATTGCAATAGATGATACATATGAAATAAGAAACCAAGATGAGCAATGCTAAAACAGGATGGGCATAACCTAATGAGAGATTGAGAGATATTTCTTATGGTCAGTGACTAGATATTGCTAAGAATGATGCTGAATTAGTATGAATTTTGTGAAAGTGGGATTCTTGTCCATTTGCTTTACACTATGTTCCCACTCTATCTGCAGTATCTAGAAATATGCTTAGCTTAGCGTATAGTTAGTGCTCAATTTCTATTATACAGATAAATTAGGCATGGTCTCAAACAGCCACATGTAAACTCAATGAGGCATTTAGTATGGTGCCACAGGTTAAAAGAAGCACATCAAAGTAAGGTAGGTAAAGCCGCCAAGGAAATGGAAAAATAAATCAGCACAAAGTGACTCATTCAGAATCCAGGTCGATGATGAAAATCTATGGAAACACAAATAGCACAGAACAAGTGAGACACAGAAATCCAGTATGATAGGAGATGGCAGATGACTAAAAGGGAGATACAAATAGTGGTCAAGAGAACTTGTGGTTCCTTGAATGTACTCTACTTTCTTTATCTTGGGGCTTTACGTCCTTTACCTGTAAAGTCTTTTTGTTTAGTTCTGTGTCCTCTTAGAAGGCCTTTAACAACACCAGGTTCTGAGTCTGGTTGGCAAATCATAAGGAGACAGACCTTATAAAAAGAAGCTATACTCCAGCAGCCCTTCCTGATTGGTTTAAAATGATCTGTCTCAACCTTAGCTGCCTATTAGATGATAAACGAATCTTCTCTGGAGAAAGACAACATTATCTAGAATCTCTACAATGCATCATACACAATGTCCAGCATTCCATCAAAAATTATCAGGCACACCAAGAAACCGGACCCAAAGAAAAGTAAACAATAGAAACAGACTCACAGATGACCTGAAGTCATCAGAGATGCAATTGTACAAAGCTGTGATTAAAAATTCAAGATAATAAATGACAAGATGAAGAAATTTTCAAGATAACTGAAAAAGGATCAAGCAAGAGTTCTAGACTTGAAAAATTTTATCAACTAAAATTAAAAGCTCAGTAGATAAGACATGCAAAAGAAAGAATTATTAAAACTTGAAGATAGATCAGTACAAATCTACAAAGCAGAGACAAAGAGAGCAAAAGCAAAGAAAAATACAGAAAAAGAGTATAATTGACATTTAGGACATGATGAAAAGTTCCATACGTATAACTGGAGTCCAACAACCAGATGAAACCAGGGAAGAAACAGTATTTGGAGTGATAATGGCCCCAGATTTACCAATAAAATGCTTTAATAGCATTAGGGCTGCAAGATTTTTTTAAAATCTTGATGCTTGAAGGGTACAACTTAAGTGGCACATCTCATATAAGGGAAGTGAGATTTTTGAAAGATCTCATGAAACTGATATGGAGGTTGCAATATCAAACTTATTGGGAGTTTTCAATGCAGGGCCATGATAAAACAGTCACCAAATATTTCTATAATTATAGGATTATAGGCCAACCTGATAAATAGCTCTGAGCAAGTCATTTAATCTTAGTGGGTTTGTTTTCCTATGTGCCTGTATTTTTTCCATATGCTCTCTTTAATCTTTTATAGCTAATTTTCCTTTCTTTATCTTTTTTATTGTTAGCATAAGTCCTTTCTGAGGAGCTTCTATTATATTCAATTGCTTGAGTATAAATTCTCTCATTTTTAGAGCCTTTGAACTGTCTTTCGAAGAATTGGATTTTTGCATATGATTCACAAATTTTAATATATGAGCTTATTTTCAAATCATGTTCACCTTTTTGGATACACGCACACACACACACACACACACACACACACACACACACCATAATAGGGAAGCATGCTTGTGAGGAAGATACTTTTTTACATTTACCAAGTCCTATAAGCTTCAGATGTTCCAAAACAGATTATATATTAATCACTGTTCAGAATTTCCACACAATGTGGCAAATGTAAATTTAGGTCTCACTTCCACACATGGCAGTCTTGATGTTTCATGTTGTTTTTCTCTCACGATTGGCCAATGACAGACAACTCACTTTCAATCATAACACCAAGATCATGAACAAAGATTTCCAGTCCCCTTCCAAATGTCTGCCCCAGTTCTAGCCCAGCATCTGAGTCATAGACCATGCAGATTCAACTTCCATTCACTGCTAGAGGTTTCTGCTTCATTTCTGGCACCTGGAAATGTCCCTATCTTGCTTTTAAGTTTCACAGGATCTTTTAAATATAATTTTATGATTTAATGCATGTTTTAAAAAATTGTATCCAGTACTTCTGTTTTAGGAGTGGGCAATCAGAATCAAGTGTTATCAGTCTATTATCTTGATCAAAAGTCCAATTAATCCATAGCAATCTGATATACATCATGTTCTAAATGACTCCAAAGTGGTAAAGGATTGTGAAACCAGATAGGAAGGTTGTCAATGGGTCAGACATCCTTTGAGCGGAAGGGAGAGAAGTAGGAAACATGAAAGAAAAGAACTGTTGAGGCAATATAGAATTTTTCTAGCCGTTATGGAATATTAGATAGTGGCAAATTTTTGTGCAGTATTTTCGGGGATGTGGTGCATGGTCTGGGAATCAGACTCAGGTCCCCCACATGGAGGGCAAGTATTCTGTGCAGTATTTTTGTGGGTGCAAGATGATACAGCTGGATTTTATTCCACTTAATTTCAGGAGAGACCAAACAAATTCCTCACTCTATTGTCTTCTAAAATTTCAAGCCATGTTTGGTTCTCAGATGGATTCTTGACTTTGCAAGCCACTACCAGGGTCATATCCTATTTGGAAAGATGAACCAGGTTCTCTTCTATTTCTATCTGCAGATTAGAAGGGATGTTATTTTGAGTGGCTAATGTATTGTATGGAGTTTGTCACTTCTCAGCCCAGCTCTGACAGGTAAATTCCATGATTAAAATACCTAATCAAGAGTTGCCATTTTCTTACCCCTGTTATCAGTACTCACTGCCCATTCTCAAGCCTTAAATTTAAAACTCTGCCTCTTACTCATCTGGAGCAATGATACATTCTACGTCACTGTATTTAATGAAAGATTTTCACACTCAGGGACTGAGCAATAGTTGCAGTGTTTTCTATAACCAGGTCTTATTTCCTGGAATGAGGGTAGAATTTTTCTTAAGAGCATTTTAAAGGCAATCTCTAGTTCTAAATGAAATGAAAGTGTGAATATGTAGCATTTATTGATTAGATATTCAAGTGCTCACAGAGGTAGAACTATCTAATTCTGATCTTACTACTTGCATGGCCAAATTATAGCACCCTGAAAAATAAAATTTAACTTTGCAAAATTTTATTTTATAAACAAGTGTCTTTCATTTATTCTTACTTTTAAATGATATTTTCCAAACTTTTTACAAGTTCTTATAAGGTATTTAAAGTAGTAAAAGCATGATGTTTAATTATAAAATTAGCATCAGTGCAAATAATTTATTATAAGAGATATTGGTCATATTATATCAATGCTGGTTATTCCTTTCAAATTCCCTGACAGCTGGTGCATTACATTTGTAAGAAAAGAATTTTTCTGGATTTCATCTGGCTGAATACAATGAAAATTTCACAATTGGAACTAGCGCTGCTTCTTTCTGTCTGTTACAAAAAAAAATGTGTACATTTTGTATGCAAAAATTCTGGAGTCTAATTTCACTAATTACTTTAGTAGGACCCTCCCTTGGGTGTTTCATGAGATGTTTCTGAAATCTAATATTGTTGAAAAATGTCTTTCACCTTCATATTCTCCTTTCAATTCCCACCAAGAGAAGTCTAGGTTAGGTTAGCATTGCCTTTCTCTTGAGCCAGTGCTTCCCCAATTTTTTGATTATGAATGCTTTCACGTCACAAAATAATTTTTGTCCATCATATAAGATCTTTAAGTAATCATTTTTGCATGGCATATAAGTGATTTTAAGTAAAAATGCATACATTCATTTTCAAACAAATATATTATTAAAATTGTAAGAATTATTTTAATGTAATTAGTAATTTCAAATTATAAAGAAAAACCTTTACTTCTCCCCATTTAACAAATGGCACACACCGCTAAATTATTTTAAGTTATTTATTTAAGAGAAAGCATGGTTCAACCCAAATGTTTTTAAAAGACATTATAATGCTCAACCACTGTATTGCCATGTCAGTAGCAGATGAAGATTGACAGAAAGACCAGCTCTACCTACCATAAGAACAAGTCAGAGTTTCTCTATCTCAGGATAATGAAGGAAGTCAAGGTAGTCAGGATACACAATAGAGAGATTGACAATGTCCCCCGGGCCGGATCATCAGCTGGGAGACCAGGATTGCTGATAAAATGTGATGGAGTGAGGGTCACAATACACATTGTGGAAGATCAATTTTCCCCTCCAGGATCCACAGCAGTGCTGCAGGGAGACTAACCGGGTATGCCTGAGACCAGCTCACCTGGCCCACGGTTACCCCACTGCTCCCAGATTTATCAATAAACCACACATGTTGACAGAATCTGGGAGGTAAAGTACACTGGAGATTAAAGCTGATCTACCAGGGCCTGGTCCAGGTACATTCCTGAACCCAGTTCAGGGGAACCAAATCAAGAGTGAGTTCCTCATTCATCTCTGGAGTCCTTTTAATATTTAGTTGGGGGAGAACTGTATATTAAGATATGCATTGAATTTTGGCTATGTAGTTCAGCATTAAAAATGAATTTTAATGGCCTAAAAATGTATAATTGGAGGCCCAGGGGAAAGGAAAGAGAGAATTAAGTAGAAAAAGATAATTGAACAAATAATGGTTTAAAAGCTCCCTAGGCAGCATAGGGAGGTGTGGAGTTTAGTTCCTCCTCTAGAGCAGCTAGTAAATAACCAGGAACTGTCTGGAACAACTATTGGGGGAATTTTGTGACCATACACCCATTGTACACCAGTCTGGAATGGGTGGAAACTTCAAGATCACAGTGCAGAACTGTAAGTAAGGTCTTCCAAACCGTGGAGGCCGGCACCCTTTCCCCACTGCACAGCAGGCTGTTTTAAAGTCACTTCCCCATGGGAAAAAGAAGCAGTCTCTACTGGGAGCAAGGCAAGGACAGCTCAAGAAAGCTCCAATTGTGGATTTTATTAACAGATTCAGTTGAATACATGCTCTGAGCACAGATAAACCCAGAGCAAACAGGAAAGGAACATGGAGGTCTCTCCCAAAAAGAAGAGGCAGGGGTGATGGAAAAACAAAATAGAGGCTTTTGTATTTTGCCAAGCTCAGAATACTGGAAAAGGGCTGTGCTCCAAGAAAAGGGGCACATACAGCTGGGTACCAACTCCAATTCTTGATTAGTGAACCCAATGGGCTGGGGATTGGCTTTGAAAAGGATTGCTTTTTTTTTTCCTTTTCTTTCCTTTAAAAAACAAACTTTTTAGTAGCCCATTAAAGAAAGCTCCAGGCATTTTCAGTTATCAGCATCACCCCAGGCAAGGGCAGAGTTGAGGGATGTCTGAGAGAAAAAAGTAACCAGTCAGTAAAAGAGATAATTCCCTAAAAGGTGTATCTTCCCCAAGTAAAGGAGGGGCAGGGCCCAGCACAACTAGCAGCATTCATTCAGAGAATTCAGACCCAAAGGGCTGGAAAACAGAAATACCTTAAGCCCACCACTGCCTCAGCCACTGTCTCAACCACACCCATGGCCGAGATAGGATCTGCTGAGAATTAAAGGCACCACACCACTTTATGCTGGTGTAGGATTTGGTTAGGATTAAGGTAAATCAGAATACAAGGTAAACAGTGATATTAGATGTATTTTAAAACTTCAGCTTCTGTGTGAGACCAAAGGAAGAGATGCTTATTTGGCACAAAATTTATATTTTCTGTAGAACACTATTTAATCTAACCTGTCTTTTCAGTTTACTTAAGCAATATAATTACATGGAACCTAGAATAAGGAATGCAATTGTGTTATTCTGTACGGGTTAATGCAATACCCCAATACATCCCATAGCATTTGGGGCAGAAAATATAAAGTATTTCCAAAGTCCTCTTGACGGATTGGGGAAAACATGGAAACATTAAACTTCCCCACCAGGGGAACCCCTTGTAGTCTCTCAATAATTAGGGACTCACAATATAATAACCCAAGCCCTGGATTTTGAGACTTGTCCTTATGAAACTTATTCTTGCAATTATGCAGGAATAATTACATGTAAGATTCATCCCAGAGAACATGTTTTGTTGCTCACATGTGGCCTCTTTCTCTAAGTCAACTCTGTGAATAAGCTCATTAGCCTCCCTCCTACATGAGATAACTCAAGGATGAACCTGGCCCTGGCATCACGGGATCAAGAAAGGCTTCTTGACCAAAATGGGGAAGAGAAATGAAACAAAATTAAGTTTTAGTGGCTAAGAGATTTCAAATAGTCAAGCGGTCATACTGGAAGTTATTCTTCTGCATCATATAGATATTCCTTTTTTAGTTTCTTGTGTATTTGAATAACTAGAAGGATAAACCTGAAACTGCTGAAGTATTAGCAGTAGCCTTGATTCTTGATGATGATTGTATAACTATATAGTTTTGGGGGGGTATGACCATCTGATTGTGAAAACCTTGTGACACTCCCTTTATCCAGTGTATGGACAGATGAGTAATAAAATAAAGACTAAATAAATAAATAGGATGGTGTGACAGTGGCTTAGTGGCATAATTCTTGCCTGCCATGCTGGAGACCAGGGTTCAATTCCTGGTCCCTGCCCATGTAAAAAAATAATAAATAAATAATAAATAGTAGAGGGGATAGAGAGTATGGGATGTTTTGGATGTTCTTATTAATTTTTATTTTTTTGAGTAATGACAATTTTCTAAAATTGATCATGGTGATGAATGCACAACTACATGATGATACTGTAAGCCACTGATTATATATTTTGGATAGATTATATGGTATGTAAATATATCTCAATAAAATTGCATTACAGAAAATAAAACCTCTCTAATTTTGTGAAAGATAAAAATGCTTCAAGAATCTCAGTGAACTCCAAAAAGGATAAATACAAAGGAAACAACACTTCAGTGCAAAACAGTCAAACTGTATAAACCACTTTTTACTTACCATGTTTGCATTTTTCCCAACCCCAGTTCTATATGTTTTAAAAGTAAATTGAGTTTCTGATTAAAAAAAGGATTTTTAAATGCTTTCATTGCTTGAATATGTCACCTTTATAAAATTCAAATGGATTATTTTTTATTATTTTTGAGTTTCGATAATTAAAAAAAAAAACAAGATGAAAGAGAAAGTCTCAGAATTGAGTGGACAAGTGATATATTGAGGCTGGAGATATGCTTCACTCCCAATCAATGAAATCATTAAAGGAATATGATCATTACTTTATTCATTACTATATATTTTCTCTTTTTAACATTAATTTTTGAAGCCCCAACATGAAGTAAGATCTTGCTATGATGTTAGATTTTTTATTATGTCCCTGCCAAAATACAGATTATCACAAATTATTGTGAAGTGAATTTTCAGATTTATTACAATTTCATGCTCTTCATTGCATTCTTAAATATCATATCAACATTAGCAATGCTTCCTGACTTTAACCAATGAGTCCATTATGTGTATGGATCAAGCAACATATGATTAAATATGAGCCAATTTAGAACCAAGTGAGGAATGTACTGTACGACTGAGCCATGAACATTGTCATCTGGTCTATAGTTTCTACACATGTACACTGGGCAGATACTAGAAGGCTTTCAAACGGATGCATTTTAAATGTTTAAATAAACCTCAAATAAGTAGTTTATTCTTTGGGAGAGGAAAAGTGATCTACCACTTTCTAGAATGAGCCCATGGCTATTCTCTAATCAGTGGGTATAAACACTGCCCTGAGTGATCCCCAGGCTCCTTAACTATCAACTTACTTGAAATCTCTTCTCGACGCATCCACTACATGGCACAGTCAGTCAAAAGCTCTGCTCTGACACTCTTCCTTCCAAAAACATTCAATAATTCTTTACTTTCCCAGTGTCGCCCACCCCCACCCAATCTTTCTGCTCCTCTGGGGTGGAAACTATGCCCCATCCTAACTGGTTCACACCAGCTCTTCCTTGCACAATTTTGTATTCTTGGTCATTCTCTATAAATGTTGTCCTGAGTATATTTATAGCAACTTTCCTCTGTGGCTTTGCTCTAGCTGGATCTTCTACTTGGATTATCTTCTTCTGGTCATCTTTTCTATTTGAAACCATGTGCTAAAGCACAGAGATGAGGAACAAGAGGTGCTTTTGGAGTCTCACTACGCAGGAAAAATAGATGTTTGTGAAGAAAGTATAGTAATGCCAGATCTTCAGACAGGATTAAAATGCAAAGAACCTTGACACCATTCCAAGGACTTTTATCAGAAAACTGAAAGTCACTGAAGATTTTTTTAAATCTTTTTCTTAACTTTTTTCTATTGTGAAATATATATACAAAAAAGCAATACAGTTCCAAGTACATTTTAACAAGTAGTTATAGAGCAGATTCTAACATTTGCTATGGTAGAGTTCCATGATTTTTCTTTTTTTCTTCTAGCTTCTCCAAGACACTGGAGACCAACAGAAATATCAATATAATGATTCAGCAGTCATATTCATCTGTTAGATCCTATCTTCTTTGTTATATGCTTCCTTTTCTTTAAATAACATATATACATAAAAGCAATAAATATCAAAGTACATCGCAATAATTAGTTATAGAACAGATTTCAGAGTTTGGTATGGGTTACAATTCCACAAAAGTAAAGGACAGATGTGATCAGCTATGTATTTTTAAAAAGTCATCTTTGCAGGATTTGACAAATAAGATGAACTGGGGACCATTCAGTGAGATCAACTGCACTAGACCAGGAAACAGCAAATGCCCGGGTGGCCATATGAATGGAAAGAGTGTAGGTATAATTCCTAGAGATAACTAGGACACAATGTAGCAAGGATCTGACCTGTCAGACTGGAAAATGAGGAAGAGGAGAAAATTGGGATGGAGGGACACATTCACATACTTTGGATTTATTGATTTGTAAATATTTCTAGAATACATGTATATATATAGGGGGATATGGCAGGGAAGGCAATGGAAAAGGGGAATGAAGGACAATGGACACAAATATAAAATAAAGTGAAATATAAAATGTCTTGCTCTGACTGATGATAATGATGAGAAATAAAGAGCATGATTAACACTTAACTCTAGGGTTAAAAGCGAAAGAAAACTAAAACAAAAAAGCAAGCTGTTTTGCAGCTGTTGAGTAAACTATGAGCAAGCCAGGTGCTCCTGAGAAAGTAAAAACTGTTCCTGTGGAACACTTTGGAAGCACTTCAGAAAGGCAAAAGATATTGCCATCCCTCTCAAAGCTATTTGTGGGACCCTAGATATCATTATAGAGATATTTACAGGTCAGCACATCCCGTAAAACTATTATGATGCCTCTTAGTGCCACTTTTGGTCCTACTATATTTTTATCTCTTCAGAGAAACACGTAGGGGATAAATTTCTATACTGCACAACCTGCGATTTTCAAATTAGTAGCAGAATTTTTACTTGAGGCGGTTTCACATCCCCTAACTTAATCACTGCATAACATGTGGGTAATATCTTCTGAACCCCTCTCCCCCTTGATTCTCATTCATCACTTCCTCGGGGAACCCTTTTCTGAACCCCTAGACTTGACTGGCAGCTCACTGATAATTCCAATAAAACTGGGCACCTTTCCGTCTTAGCCCTTGCCATAGATTTCATTTACTTTTCTTTTATTGTATTTGATTAACACTGCTTCCCTCATTGAACTATAAACTCCAAAGGATGGGATCCATGTTAATTGGTTATTTTATCCTCCGGTGTCTAGAACATCTTCCAGCACAGAGTTGTTAATCAATAACGAGTTGTTGAATGAATATATGAAATAAAGAATGAATTTTAAAAATAGACAATTTTAAACTATGCCTTTGGCTAAGTAGATCTTCCTCTCAGTAACAGAAAATCCAGGCTGGACTTCAGTGACCATCAACTTCATCAGTCTTAATAAGGGCATTACAGACTGACCCCATTGAGGAGGCTGGCTCTTTGCATGACTAAGCAATGAGAAAATTCAAGAATTATTTAAATTTAAAATACATTTAGCTGTTGTACATTGCATATTATTCCTTGCATGGAGGTGTGCTTGGAAGATTTTCATAAAGAGGAAGAAGGAAACAGATATAATAGTATGAGCAGTGACACTATGAATGACCTTTCCACATTTGGTGGGTTGTGGCAGGAGCCTAACATGACTGCAGAAGGCAAGGGATAAATCCATAAAGAGCGCTTAGAGTCAAATTGGAGACAGCCTGGAAAGCCATGAGTCTGGGGGTTTTAAACAGAACATAGGAAGGGGGAGTGGTGAAGATTTTGAATGCCAAACTTATACAAATCAGAGTTGAGCTTTAGAAAGTAAAGTCTGGAAGCAAAGTAAAGAATAGCTAAGGTTCAGAGGGAAGATCTCTTAGGATATTACCAATATAGCTCTGGCAGAAGGTAATTAGGCCCTGGAATAATGAAGTGGTCAAGAAAAAAAACAAGAGGAAGAGGATTTATTATTTTTCTGGATGCCAGGCTTATTAACTGAAGGAGAGTTTTAGAGGGTCAGGTAGTGAATTCAGTCTTGTTGATATGTGGGTGGACCATTTGGGTAAAAGTTCATCAAGGACCTAGGATACATGATCTAGAGCTCTGAAGAGGAATCTGCTAGGAGATGAAGACCCAGAAGCCATGGATGTGGATGAGATAGTGAAGGAAGGGAGTAAAAAAACAAGAAAATTAGATGAAGGAGAGAATGCTGGAGAAAATCTCCATTTAAAATTGAGAGGAAGTTGGCCAGAGAATAGGAGTAATGTCACTGAAGCCAAAGATGAGGGGCTATTTAAGAAGACAGGGTCACTGTTATATGCTACACAAATGCTACAGAATAGGATGAGAAATGGCCTTCAGGTTTCGTGATTAGAAAGCAGATGAACTTTGTGAGTCTCTTGGGAGGTATGATAGACTGTAAAATGGCCCACCTCAATATATCCAGGTTTGAGTAAGGACCTTGAGATGGGAAGATTCTCTTGGGTTATTTGGGCGGGCCATGAATACAATAACAAGTGTCTCAATACAATCATAAGGAAGGCAGAGAGAGATTTGATACTGAATAAAAGGTGATCTGATACCCTCAGCAGAGATATTTGAAGATGGTCCACCATGGGCTTCATTTAGATGGATGAATGGCTATGAACCAGGAATGCAGTGGTCAGTAGTAGCTGACAAAGGTCAGGAATATAGTGCTAGAGGCTGAAAAAGGCCAAGAGCTAGGTAACTTCCCTGGGGCCTCTGGAGGAAGCCTCTCCTGCTGACACCTTTGTTTCAGCCCAGGGAAACTAACTTTGGACTTTCAGCTTCCAGAACTGTAAAAGAACAAATTTATGTTGTTTTAAGCCACCAAGTTCATGGTAGTTTGCTACCATGCTCATAGGAAACTAATATAGAAGAGAAAGTTAAAATAAGTCTCAAGTACTTGAAGAGCAAGTAAAATATGAAGAGGCAGTACTCAGTATATATAATGATCTCAAGAGGGTTAGCAGTCCAAGAATGAAGCAGTTGAGACAGCTTAAAGAGAAATCAGGCTAAAAGATGAATTATTGCTGTGTGTGTATTTTACTTTTAATATTTTGGGACATTGAAGTATGTTCATAGACTAAGAAGAAAGACTCTAGGAATGCCTAGAGTATACATGATAGTGACTAAATGTACAAATTATAAAATGTTTTTGTATGAGGAAGAACAAAGGAATGTCACTATTGCAGGGTGTTGAAAATAGACGATAATTCATATTTTAAAACTTTAACTTATGTGTGAGGCTAAAGCAAAAAAATGTTTATTTGGTACAAAATTTATATTTTGAATAGTGCATCTCCTAACAGAACTTATATGGACAGTCTAAATGAACACCATAAGTAATGGGATCTTGAATAGGGCATGAGATTTTGTAGGTTTGTACAGAGTGATGCCCTGATAAATCCCAAAGTGATTTGAACAGTAAATAAAAAAGTATTTTCAAAGTCCCCTTAGGGGAAGGGTAAGAAAGAGGGAAAGTTCAACTTCTCTGTATAGAGAACGCCTGATATTCTCACAAGCAGTGAGGACAACAAAATCAGTAGGCCAAACCCTCAATCTTGGGGTTTGTTCATATGAAACAAATCCCACAAAGGATAGGCTAAGCCTACTTAAAATTAGGCCTAACAGTAACACCCATAGAATCTCTTTTGTTTCTCAGAAGTGGCCTCTCAGCAAACAAACTCACTGCTCTCCCCATCTCTACATGGAACATGACTCCCAAGGGTGTGAACCTCTCTGGCAACGTGGGACAGAAATCCTAGAATGAGCTGGAACAAAGCCTCAAGGGATCGAGAAAAACTTCTCAACTGAAAAGGGGAAGAGAGAAATGAGACAAAATAAAGTGTCAATGGCTGAGAGTTTCAAATAGAGTCAAGAGGTTATCCTGGAGGTTATTCTTACACATTATATAGATAACCCCTTTCTAGTTTAAGGTGTATCAGACAGGCTAGAAGGACGTGCCCAAAACTGTAGAGCTGTGTTCTGGTAGCCATGTTTCTTTAAGATGATTGTATAGTGATATAGCTTTCACGAGTGACTGTGTGATTGTGAAAACCTTGTTCTGATGATCCTTTTATCTATGGTATGGACAGATGAGTAAAAAATACGGGTTAAAAATAAATAATAGGGGGAACAAATGTTAAACTAAATTGGGTAGAGGAAAATTCTAGTGGTCAATGAGAGGAAGGGGTAAGGGGTATGGTATGTATGAGTTTTTTCTTTCTTCTTTTTATTTCTTTTTCTGGAGTGATGTAAATGTCCTGAGAAATGGTCATGGTGATGAATATGCAACTATGTGATGATACTGTGAGCCACTGATTGCACACCATGTATGGAATGATCATACATTAAGAATGTTCATATTGTATGTTGTTTGATTTTATTAATAAAAAAAGAAAAGAAAAAAAGACTCAACGGAAAGTACAAAACTTTCTATTGCATAGTTACAAGAACAATGAAGTGATAATTGAAGGGTCAAGATCTAATAGGAAGAGTGAGTCACTAAGGTTAATTTCCAATTCATACTTGGAAAAAAGGAGTAGGGGGGAGGTCCTGAGTTAGGAGAAATACAAAAACACCTGCAGATTATTTACTTTAGCATTTATTCGTACATGTTCAAAGAATGTAAATTGATTTTAATGTTATCTTAAGCAAAACAAATGGAAAGCTTATGTCCCTTACATCACAAGATAGAAAGTACCTCATGTTGATTTTTAAATAATTGATTATTCTGTGTTATCACTATAACTACCCATCCCCCTTCAGTGTTGATAGTAGTAGTATTAGCCATCCTTCCAAATAAATGAAAAATAATATTATCCACAAAAAATATTGATTAGCGTGCTTAGAATGAAATGTATTAAAATTATATTTTGAGTTCACATCAATAGTAGAGGGGTATAAGGGGAAAACTAAAATTGCATGCTATGGCCAATAGTTAACAAGAAGACATCAACAGTACCACAGCACTACCAGGGGCATCTAATTGGAAGGGAGGGACAAGGGATAAGGGGTAATTTTTATTTGATGTTTGGTGACTCTGTAATTGTCAGTTCTTTATCGCTATGGACCAACGACAACTGTCTAATTGAGAGTGCTGCTGGTTGTACAGCCAAGTGAAGATACTGCAAAATATGGTTTGTTTATTGTGGACAC
Source organism: Myrmecophaga tridactyla (assembly GCA_004026745.1). NCBI lineage: Eukaryota > Metazoa > Chordata > Mammalia > Pilosa > Myrmecophagidae > Myrmecophaga > Myrmecophaga tridactyla. The sequence continues at coordinate 126,031 of PVIY010001399.1, read as the reverse complement.
TCTCCATGATGGCCAGTAGATGGAGGAGCCAAAGAGTACAATGACTGAGAAACAGAATGTGATAACATTTATATGATGGAATATTGTGCAGCTACAAAAAGGAAGAACATCAAGAGGCATGCAATGAAATGAATATACCTTAAGGACAATGTATTGTACAAAATAAGCTATAAACAAAAGAACAAATGTGCTAAGGTTTGTTACAAAAAATACTTACAAGAAAGTTGGAGCCTAGACTGTAAGCCCTTATAGCAACCACACTTAGTCTGAAGTTGTAAGTGTATTTCTAGATTCTGAGATACTAAGCTATATGTGTATAGCTGGTATTTCTCTGGAACCGAAGAATACCTAAAAACCAGAAATAGAGTGCTACAGCCCTGAAAGTTAGCATAGCTATATACAATAACAGTTAAAGTAACCAAAAAAGAGATCAGGTCTCAATTAGAGATAAAAACAAAATCAATCTGATTGGGACTAAGATAAATCAGAATACAGCATAAAAGATGATAGTGTATGCTCTTTAGAACTTCATCTACTGTATGAGACCAATGGCAGAGAGGTTTATTATGTCCAGAACTTAAATTTTCTTTAGCACACAATCTTAATCAGCCTGTTTGGACAGCTCATTCAAAAAACTCAAACTCATGGAGCCCAGAATGAGAACAAGGCCTTATAATTCTATATAGATTAATATAATACCTTAGTATATCTTAGACTATGGTGGGATGATAATTAAAAAGCATTGGTAGAGTCCCTTGAGGGTCCAAAGGAAATAAATATATAAATATATAGGGATCTACTAAACTTTCCCAGTCTGGGCAACCCCAGATATCCTCTCAACCACTGGGGACTCCCAAGAAAATAGGCCAAGCCCTTGATTTTGAGGCTTGCCTTATGAAACATTTCTGTAGTGGAGAATCTAAGTCTACCTATAGTTATGCCTAAGAGTTGCTTCCAGGAAAGCTCTTTTGTTGCTCAGATGTGGCTTCTCTCTCTCTCTAAGCCCAACTCTGCAGGAAAATCATTACTCTCCCCTCTATGTGGGACATGACATGCAGGAGTGAAAGTCTCCCTGACAACATGGGGCACAACTCCCAGGATGAGACTAGTCCTGGCACCATGGGATCAACAATGCCTTCCTGACCCAAAGAGGGAAAAGAAGTGGTATAAAATAAGGCATCAGTGGCTAAGAGAGATCACATAGAGCCAAGTGGCTCTTCTGGAGGCTATTCTTATGCAAGCTTCCATTAGACAGTGTTAATTGCCATGGTTTGCCAAACCCCAACCAACATTGCTCCTCTTAACTCTTAAAACTCCTATAAAATTTCATGCACTAAGTTTGCTTTACTGGAACCTATAATTTCCAGAGAGTTTCTAGGCCAGATAAATCCTGCCTCTCTGAGAGTATAAACGAATTACATCCCTGTATCCTTTAGTGTCAACACCCCTTCTCAACATGAAAAAGTCAGAATGAGCATTTCTAAAGTTCCCTATAGATTGGGAGAAGGATCAAAGGTGAAGGAGACATTATAACAGAGAAAACTGGATTTAACAAATAAGTATGACTGCTGAATCACTGTACTGATATTTCTTCTAGCCTCCAGTGTTTTGGAGTAACTAGAAGGAAAAATCTGAAATAATAAACTCTGAAATCTGTCCTGTAACAATTTTTTTTTTTATATATATAGGCAGGTACAGGGAATCGAACCCCGGTCCTCTTGCATGGCAGGCAAGCATTCTTGAATTCTTGCCTGCTGAGCCACCGTGGCCTGCCCTGTAACAACTTCTTGAAGTATACTTTGAAAATTATTGCTTTTTCTTTTTTTCTTTGTATATATATTTCATAATAAAAAATCTTTAAAATTATATTTTGAATTCTAAGAGTTTTAAAACTTAGAATTCATAATCACCCATGAGTCAGAAATTCTCTCTGTACAAAACACTTATTAAAATCATCATATAATGAATATTAAGAAGTACATTACCAAGATTTTTAAGAGGCAGACATGAGTGGGTTATAATCAGAGAAATCTGTAGCAGCAATTTGCAAACTTAATCAGAAGGGCCTCTCTCTTCAGCCTAACCTATTTCTATTGTTTTAAACTATTCCCAACAAGGTTGTTATTATTTTTTTAATCAGTAAATTCATTTTGTCATTAAAAAAATGGCAGAAAAGGTATTGGACTGTGTTATAAAAAGACTGATACTTGTGAAAAATGGACTAATTAAACATTCTGTACATATGAGAAGGCTATGATATAAATGGCCTCAGGTATCCTGCAAGCTTACCTGGGAGCCTGAGAGCATAGGACAGGGCTAAATATCAGAGGGAAAACATCTTCCCTCTTCCTGAGTGGACAGACTATTAAGGTGAAGGAAAAAATGGGAATATATCATGGCATCCAAAAACCCAGATGCCCAAACACGGTGTAGACTGGTGTCCTTCTCCATGGAGAAGGCTGGAAACTGCGGAAATGAGAAGACACACTGTACCCTGCACATTTGCAGACAGATCGGTAGCTCATCTTAGCTGTCTCCAATCTGCCTACATGGGCAAAGGTAAAGCCCACAGTGGAAAACAGGAATGCCTTGAGTATGGGGTATACTTTCCAAGTTCATTATGGAGTTGAGAAAGGAAGACAGCTGGCAAGACCCAGATGTGCATACATTATGGCTAGATAAATTTTCCTTTCTAATTAATAAGAATGGTTTCTAGCATCTCCGGAAAGACCTATGTTAGTTAGAAGCATCAACTGTGTTGAAAAACAACCCCCATTTTGTAACCCCAAAAGGGAGGCCCGCTATGAACGGCAGGAGTCCAAAGTGGTGGACAGGTGGCAGCTACAGGGGGAACCCACAGTTGGTTTGACCAAGCCCCTTCCTTCTGCAGGCAAGATTTGCAGACAAGCACCAGAAAGAGGAGCAGAGGGGGTGAGAAAATGGGTACCTTGCTGTCATCTGGGTAGGTAATGGAATTAACAAACACTGCCCAGGGATGACAGATGGAGACATTTTGGAGACAAACTCACCTTAGTTAAATCCATATGTGTGGATCTGAGAAAGGGATAAGGAGCAAGAGAGGCCTTGAACACCGTACATGAAGGCCTACCAAATCATAACTGCTTGGAACTGTCAATGCCAGCCACACAAAGGAGCTCTCTTCATGAATTGGGATTTAGTTTAATAAATTAACTAAACAGCAGGAACAACGGACCTTCCTTTGTAATTTATCTTCTCCTCACCTCTATTCTCCAAATTTAGGATTTTCTTTCATTTATTTAACAAATATTTATTAGCCATCTGTGCTAGTTTGAAACTGTTTTGCACCCCAGAAAAGCCATTTTCTTCCAATTCTGATCCAATCTTGTGGGGTCAGACCTATTGTTTAGGGTGGAATCTTTGTTTAGACTGTTTCTATGGAGATTGACCCACTCAAATTGTGGGTATGGCCTTTCGCTTAGATTACTTCCATGGAAATGTGACATACCCAATTGTGGATGTGACCTTTTGATTGGATGGATACATGACCCCGCCCATTTAAGGTGGATCTTGATTAGTTTATGAAGTCCTTTAAAAAGGGAAATATTTTTGGAGAAATCTTAAATGGAGATGCAGACACAGACGTTTGGAAATGCAGAAGCCCCAGGAGATGCCAGGAGCGGAGAGAGCTGACAGAAATTAGACAGGAACCAGAGCCAAGATAGACACAGACATTTGGAGATGCATGGAGTGCTGAGAGATTGCTGATGCCTAGTCACAGATGTTTGGAGATGCAGATGCCTAGACACAGACGTTTGGAGATGCAGAGCACAGCAGACATCACCATGTGCCTTACCATGAGATGAGAAGCAAGCCAGAAACCAGAGTTTTGATCCAGAGAAGCTAAATGAAGACCCACAGATACTTAGAGAGAAACCCACTGGAATCAGGAGCCAGAAGAAATGGAACTGGGAACAAGGACCAGCAGAAGCTAGTCACATGTCTTCCCATGTGACATACATCAGCCTTTCTTCAGAGCCAAGGTATTTTCCTCTGGATGCCTTAGTTTCTACATTATTAAGGCCTTAGAACTGTAAAATTGTGACTTAATAAATCCCCTTTAGAAAAGCCATTCTATTTTTGGTGTATGCATTACAGAAGCTCTAGCAAACTATAACACCATCTATGAAGTACCTCACACTGGCACAGGGGACACAATGAATGGAGTAGGCAATGTCCTTACCTCCAGGAGCATATAGTCTAGTGGGGGAGGCTGACATCAAATAAATAAATATAGACCCAAATAAACTGAAAATTTTAAATGGTTTCAGTTACTATAAAGGAAAAACTAGAAAAAGGTATCTGGGAAATATAACTGTGATTAGGCAGTGGTTGCAGAGGGAGAGATTCACCTTGTTGGTCAGACCCTCCTGCTTGTCCCAAATGGGATCATGACCCAGGTATTTTGCTTCTTGTTTTTGTTGTTGTTGTTGTTTAATTCCATTGTGTGCATATACCATATTTTATTTACCCATTCATTGTTTGATGGACACTTGTGTTGCATCCATCTTTGGTAATTGTAAATAATGCCACTATGAACATTGTTATGCAAATATCTGTTTGTTCCAGCCCCTGCTTTCAATTCTTTTGTGCATATACCTAGTTGTGGGATTGCCAGTCACATGGTAGTTCTATGTTTATCTTTCTAAGAAACAACCAAACTACCTTTTACATTCCCAACAGCTATGAAAGAATGTTCCTATTTCTCTGCATCCACTCTGACACTTGGTATTTTCTAATGGGTGTGAAATGGTATCTCATTGGTTTTCATTTGTATTTCCCTGATGGCTAATGATGTTAAGCATCTTTTCATGCGCTTTGTAGCCGTTTGTATATCTTCTTTGGTGAGATGTTTATTCATATCATTTACCCATTTTTAATTGGGTTAATTGGAGAATCAGAGAAGGCAAATAATTGTTATTTGAGCAAAAGAATTGGAAGGAAGGTAAGGTGAAGAGAAAGGAAGAGACTGTATAAAGGGCCTGAGATTGGAAAGAGGTTGGCATGTTCAAGAAACTAAAGATAACCCATGGGTCACTGTTAGCAAAGACAGGATAGCAGGAGGCCAGATGGAGGAGTATGTGTGTATGTCACAAGGAAACACTGATTATCACAGACACGCCACCAGACATTCCAACAATATACCACTAGACACTCCACTGGACATACCACCAAACACACCATCAGACACAAGCAAAGAGGCTCCTTAAAAAAGTTGACCCTGAACACTTCTCGTGGGGTCTCTGTGCTCTTACACATTTCTTCTATTAGCTAGTCTGTTGGCCTGGTGCAGCCAGATAGAAGTCATCAATCTTCCATATAGTACAACACTAGGCTTTTGCAGTGAGTCAGGAATATAGAATGAGGAAGACTGAGGAAGTATCAGGCCTGGGAGAAGAATATAAATTCAGTTTTTAGCACATTAATTTGAGATGACAGTGGGACATCCACGTGGAAAGTTTAGGTTGCCATTTGGACTGGAAGCTTAGAAAAGGTGTCTGGGCTAAAGTTACAAATGTGAGCATCATAGTAATCAACAAACAATAGAAACAACCTCTAGCTGATTTAAGAAGTTTATTGGAAAGATGTTGGACAGCTTACAGAATTTCCAAAATGTTTGAAGAAAGAACCTCAAAAAAAAAATCAAATCCACTGGTCAGTCAAGCAGTGAAACTCATGCCATGGGAACTCTCTGGTGAGGCCATAGCAACCCTAGGCTGCCTCTGGGTACTGGACATGGGGACTGCTGCTGTTCCCACCCAGTTGAACTCTACTATCCTACTTCTCTAACTCATTACCTCCCATCCAAACCTTGTCCATCTGCCTATACTCCAGCTGCTAGTAGTGGGGTAAAATCAAGTAGCAGGTGTATTTATCTTGGGTGGAGGGAAAGAGACCTCTAGGAATAGATTAGACCATTTAGGGAGCAAGTACAGAGTGAGAAAGGAAAAGAAGATAAGGAAGAGAGAGGGATGGAACAGGATGCAAAGAAAAAGAAAGGTAAGAAATGGGGGCATTTAGAGTTTGCCTGAATAAGAAATGTAAAGGCCTATTCGGTGATAGCCTATTCCATGTCAGGTATATAGTGTATTTTAACTTGAAAATAAGTCAGAAATAAAGATAGTGTCTCTCATTTGAAGTTACAATTGATTTTAACGGATGAGTATAGAAGTGAAATATAAGAATCAGTATAAATCTGACACTTTGTGATGACATTCCCCACATGACTTCGTGTACTTTAAAACCAACTCTATTTGAGTATGCTTATCATCTAATTATGAACAATTATCACAGCACAAAGAAAAATCTGGTATGAATTCATATGAAAATTAATTGAAATACCATATGTATTATCTGGATGTACTCCTTCAGTATCTTCCAGCTGACCTGTGACTCTTTGTGTAATTATCTATACATCTTCAAAACTGGTTAGAATTTAATCAAAAGCAAATAAAAGGACAGGCTAGATCTTTTGTGCAGGGAATAAAATGAGATCTAATTCCATAAGAAAAAAAATAACCTGGTCATTATGACAAGTTGTCATAGTAAAAAAAGATGGAAGGAGTTGGAAGACCCTCCTTAAAAAGTAAATACACTTTTCTCAGACATTTCTGGAGACACCATTAGAAAAATATCCCATTAAAATTCTTTTCTGGGCAGGCCATGGTGGCTCAGCAGGCAAGAATGCTTGCCTGCCATGCCAGAGGACCCGAGTTTGATTTCTGGTGCCTGCCCATGTGAAAAAAAAAAAAAATTCTTTTCTTTAGAAAACTTGCCTGTATGGGTACTGTGTTGGCTTGAAAGGATTTATGTACCCTAGAAAACCCATGTTTTAATACTAATCAGTCTTGTGAGTTCAATGGATTCTTCTATTCCCCTTTCAGCACTATAGGTTGGAAATTTGATTAGATTATCTCCATGGAGATGTGACTCAATGAATTGTGGGTGTTAAACTTGATTAGATGGAGACATGTCTTCACCCATCTATGTGGGTTTTGATTAGTTTACTGGAATCCTATAAAAGAGGAGACATTTTGGAGAGAGTTCCCTTTTGAGAATGAGGAGAGAGACACAGAACCATGACAGAAGGATGAGAGAACCACAGTCTACCAGCTAGTGACCTTGGAAATGAAGAAGGAAAATGCCTCTTGCAGAGCTTCATGAAGCAAAAGGCCTGGAGAGAAAACTAGCAGACACCGCCATGTTTACCATGTGCCCTTCCAGCTAAGAGAGAAACACTGAACATCATCAGCCTTCTTGAACCAAGGTATCTTTCCCTGGATGCCTTGGATATTTCTATAGACTTGTTTTAATTTGAACATTTTCATGGCATTAGAACTATAAACTTGCAACTTCTTAAACTCCCCTTTTTAAAAAGCCATTCCATTTCTAGTATATTACATGCTGGCAGCTAGCAAAGTAGAACAGGTACCCCTTTCTCTACTCCAGTACACAGAATACTTGATCCCAAACCAGTGAGGAGAGATTTTTGTAAAATAACTAACATGATCTTTTCAGCCAATTCTTTTCACCTACAGCAGTAGTTTTCAAAGTGAATACCAAAGAGATTTTCATAGACATGCTTTAAGAACAACCATGGAAAATAAAGGGGAGAACCAACAGGCATGGCACAGGACTCCTAACACCAAGTTGATTTTGTTAGTTTTCTTTATCAATTCTGTGGTGATAAGATTTCTATTGGAATACAATTCTTCACTAGCCAATTATTTATATCATTGCTGTGAATAGTAGAGTTTTCTAAAAATCCTATTAGTATCCATTTTAGGGCCTCTGATGTGGAGCACGCTATATCCTTATGAACCAAAACTCTTCAGACAAGGAAGGAGTTTTATGCTTCCACCAAAAGCCCAAAAGGCTTGCTCATGCAGGATTTGGAACTCCAGATGAGCCTCAAATCTAGAGTTGCCAGATTTAGCAAATAAAAATACAGAATGCCCAGGTAAATTTGAATTTCAGAAAAATAATGAATACAATTTTAGTATAAGACATATTAAGTTGGGATGGTGTCATCCCTAGAGCTTCAACATAAAAAATGGTTAATTCTGAATTGTTGAGGACTCAGGAAGAAGATATAAACTACAGAAGGACCCTACCAATGCTGAATTGAAAAAAGAGAAAAATATCAGGTGGAAACTTCCATTTTGGACCTGTCAGTCCTCTTTCCTCTCCCACAATGGGTCTCACATAGCACAGAAAGGGCACAGAAATAGCAGCCGGGATCTCTTCCAGCAGGGACACAGAATGTAAATTCTCTCACAGCAGTGAAACAGACCTCCACCATTTGGGGGCCCTGGGGGCTGGGGAGGACATTCCAAGGCACTGTCAGTAGACACACACAGTCTGAGAAAACTTGGGCTGAGTTTCAAGCCCTGTGCCCAAGGCCCCCACCCCACAACTGAGGTAAGCAACTGTCCTTGCCTGGGACAGCTGGGGGAATCCTCTGCCACAAATAAAGTAGGGGACACAGTGCCACATTGAGCCAGATTTTAGCTAGCAAAGTGAGAGCACAGGAACCCCACAATTCTAGCCCTGCCCAGTGAGATGCAGCTTGGGCTACTAGGCAAACTTCTGAGGATAATTAAGTAAAGAACCCATACTATCTGCTGGGCATACTAGAAAGTGCAAGAGAATTGAAGGGCTTTAAAGAGATCCCCCAGAAAAATATCACAGACCCATTGGAGCTGATATAGACTCCCTACATCAAGAATCCAACCTTGTTTTGGTTGAGCAATATGGATGGCCCAACTGTTAAAGCAGTGCCCTTAAACAAACCCAAGTCTTGCAGGTTAGCAGAAAAAAAGAGCACCAATAGGAGACAGCAGGCTTGTTTTACCCACAGACAGAAACCTCGTGGTGCCCAGTGCCTATTCCCAGCACTGAAGCAGGCCTCTGTGGGTGCCTGGTTTGGGGGAGAGACTGAAGGACAAAGCCAATCTGACAACTGGCCAGTGAGCGAGATGAACAATTAGAAAACAAAGCCAACCAACAATAAAACCCTAGGCAAGAGAGCTAAAACAACATCCAGAATAAATTAAGTAAGAAAACCAGATGCCTTGACACTGGCAAGAAAACATGACTCATACTTGGAAGCATGAAGATATGGCCAACCAAAGAAACAAACTAACATCTCAACAGAGATACATTCAATTAGAGTGGAAACAACTAATTAAAGATGTTCAAATAAATCTTTTGAATCAAATCAGTGAGGTGAAGGAAAGTACAGCAAAAGAGATGAAGGCTATAAGACCCTGGGTGGCCATACAAAAGAACTCAATAGCTTGAAAAAAACAAATTGCAGAACTAATGGGAATAAAAGGCACAATAGAAGACATAAAAAAACACAATGAAGGCATATAACAGCAGATTTGAAGAGGCAAAAGAAAGGATTAGTGAACTAGAGGACAGGACATCTGAAATTCTCCACACAAAAGAACACATAGGGAAAAGAATGGAAAAACTTGAACAGGGACTCAGGGAAGTGAATGACAACATGAAGCACAAGAACATAGATGTTATGGGTGTCCCGCAAGGAGAAGATAAGGGGAATGAGGCAGAAAGAATAATAGAGGGAAAAAAATCACTGAAAATTTCCCAAACCTTATGAAAGACATAAAATTACATGTGCAAGAAGTGCAGCATACCCCAAAAAGAATAGATCTGAATAGACATATGCTGAAAACTTACTGTTAGATTGTCAAATGTCAAACACAAGGAGAAAACTCTGAAAACAGTAAGAGAAAAACAATCCATCACATACAAGGGAAGCTCAATAAAGCTAAGTGCAAATCTCTCAGCAGAAACTATAGAGGCAAGAAGGCAGTGGTACGATATATTCAAGATACTGAAAGAGAAAAACTGCCAACCAAGAATTCTATATTTGGCAAAACAGTCATTCAAAACTGAAGGGGAGATTAAAATATTTACAGATAAACAGACACTGAGAGACTTTGTGAACAAAAGACTAGCTCTATAAGAGATACTAAAGGTTGTGTTACAGGCAGATAAAAAAAAGACAGGAAAGAGAGGTTTGAAGAAGAATGTAAGTTCTAGTTTGCTAGCTGCCAGAATGCAATATACTAGAAATGGTATAGACATTTCTTTTAAATTCCTTTTAAAAAAGGGAATTTAATAAGTTGCTAGTTTACAGTACTAAGGCCATGGAAATGTCCAAATTAAAGCTAATCTATAGAACTGTCCAATCTAAGGCATCCAGGGAAGGAAACCTTGGTTCAAAAAGACCAATGTTCAGGGTTTTTCTCTCAGCTGAAAAGGCACATAGTGAACATGGCAATGTCTGTTAGCTTTCTCTCCAGCTTCTTGTTTCATGAAGCTCTCCCAGGGAAATATTCCTTCTTTATCTCCAAAGGTCTTTGATTGCATGGGCTCTGGATTTTGTGATTCTCGTGACTCTGTTCTGTTGCTCTCAAGCTTTCTCCAAAATGCATCCTCTTTGAAAAGATTCCAGTAAACTAATCAAGACCCACTTAGAATGGGTGGAGCCACATCTCCCTCTAATGAAAGGTTAATACCCACAAGTGGATGAGTTATCTCCATGGAGATAATGCATCAAGTTTCCCATCTACATTATTGAATAGGGATTAAAAGAAATGGTTGCTCCCACAAGATTGGTTAGGATTAAAACATGGCTTTTCTAGGGTACATAAATCCTTTCAAACTGGCACAGTGTAGAAATGAAGATGAGCAGTAAGGGTAACTAATAGGGTAAAAAAAAAAAAAAGAGAAAGAAAATAAGATATGACATATAAAATTCATAAGAAATAATGGTAGAAGAAAGTACTGCCTTTACTGTAATAACATTAAATGTTTATGGAGTAAACTACCCAATCAAAAGATATAAACTGGAAGAATGGATTAAAAAATAGGATCCATCTATATTCTGTATACAACAGACTCACTTAAGACCCAAGGACAAAAACAGGTTGTTAAAGTAAAAGGTTGTAAAAAAGATACTTCATGCAAACAACAACCAGACTATGCTAATATCAGACAAATTAGACTTCAAATTTAAAACAATTAAAAGAGACAAAGAAGGACATTATGTATTAATAAAAGAGATAATCCATCAAAAATACATAACAATCTTAAATATATATGCACCAAGCCAGAATGCCACAAAATACATGAGGCAAACACTGACAACACTGAAAGGAGAACTAAACACCTCTACAATAATAGCTTGAGACTTCAATACACCAAGTACATAGAACAACTATGGTATATACACACAATGGAATATTACACAGCTGTAAGACAGAATAAAGTCATATTCAACAATATGGTTGAAACTTGAGGACATTATGTTGAGTGAAATAAGCCAGAAACAAAAGGACAAATAGTGTATGGTCTCACCAATATGAACCAACTATAATGAGCACATTCTGAGTGTTAAAGTTGAGAACACAGGTTATTAGGAAATAGAAAGAGGGTAGAGTTTGAGCACTTGATACTGACAGAGTACAGAACTTTCAAAAGATTGATTGTAAATATCCAGAAATGGATTGCACAATAAAATGTGATGGCTGGACAATATTGTATGTATAATGAAGAAAGCTGAAGATGAGTATACTTGAAAAAAGAAGGCTAGAGGCATATATGACACCAGAGGAAAGAAAAAAGTATGAAAACTGGGACTGTATAACATAGCAATACCTAGAGTGGTCAATCATAGTGATTAGATGTACAAATATAAGAAAGTTTTCACTTGAGGGCGGCTGCCATGGCTCAGCAGGCAGAGCTCCGACCTGCCGTGCTGGAGGTCTGGAGTTCGATCCCTGGTGCCTCCTGCCCATATGCAAATTTAAAAAAAAAAGAAAGTTTTCACTTGAGGGAGAACAATTAAAGGTCACCATTTTAAGGTGTTAGAAATAGGATGGTATATGGAAAAAAACACAATTACTGTACATTAACATCTGTGGTTATCAATAATAGCATGGTGTTCTTTCATTAATTGTAACAAAGTCAATACATCAAAGCTAAATGTCAATAATGAGGGGAATATAATGGAGGGCTATGGGATTCTTCTTGTTGTTTCAATCTTTTTTTTCTTTTCCTTCTTCTCTTTTGGTCAAAGAAATGCAAATTGTGTCACTTAGATTGTGGTGTTGAATGCATTGTGGTGTTGAATGCTATATGATTTTATCATACAGAAGCATAATGTTGCAGCCCCTCTGGAGGGCAATGTAGTAATTCCACAAAAGGCTAAGAATAGGGGTGCCACATGATCCTGCAACCCCATAATTAGTCAAAGACTTGGAAGAACTGAAAGCAGGGACAGGAATAGGCACTTGCACACTGGTGTTTATGGAGCATTATTCATGATTGCAATGAATGAGGGTGGCCTAAGGGTACTGACTGATGAACAGAAAGGAAATATGATGTATACATATGATGGAATAATGAGTGGCTGTAGGAAGGAATGAAATCGTATGACATGTGTTTTGGTTTGCTAAAGCTGTCAGAATGTAATATACTAGAAATGGAATGGCTTTTTAAAGAGAATTTATTAAGCTGCAAATTTACAGTTCTAAGGCTATACCATTGTTCAAATTAAGGCATCCAGGGAAAGATAACTTGATAACACCTCTGTCAGTTGGGAAGGCATGTGGCTGGCATCTGCTGGGGTCTTTGGCTTCTCATTTCAAACAGCTTTCCCATGGGCATTTTCTTTCTTCATCTCCAAATGTCTCTGCCTGTGTCAGCTCTGAAGCTTTTTTCAAAATGGTTCCCTCTTAAGGGACTCCAGTAAGCAATTCTACCTTGAATGGGTGGAGACACATCTCCATGTGGAAACAACTTAATCAAAAAGATCCCATGCAATAATATTGAATGAGGATTAAAGAACATGACTTTTCTGGGGTACACGACATTTTCAAAGCAACACACCATGCACCTAGGAAAATGAAACTTGGGGACATTATGTTCAATTAAATAAACCAGAGAAAATGGACAAATAATGTGTGGTCTCACTAATATAAACTACCTAAAATGAGAAATCTCTGAGAATTGAATTCGAGCACATAGGTTATCAGGGGATAGAAAGTGGGCAAAGATTAGGCAATCGATGATTAAAGAGTACAGAATGTTCAAATCAGGCTTATTCTAAAGATTCTTAGATTGTAAACTCCTACAGCAGTCACATCTGTTCCTGAATTTTAGCTGTTGTTTCTGAATTCTGAGCTACTGTGCTTTTTGTGTGTAACCTGGTAGTTCCCTGGAACTTTGGTGTATCTGTGTGGCACCTGAGACTCACAATCATAGTTCTACAGCTCTGAACCTCAGCTTTATTCCAAACAGCAACTGTTTGAAAAGCCGAAAGAGAAGATCAGATTCTAATTAAAGACATAATTGAAATGGACCTGCTTAGGACTAAGGTATTATCAGAATATGAGTAAAGGATGATATTGTCTATATTTTAAAACTTCAACCTCTGTGGGAGGCCAAAGGAAGAGATGTTTATTTTTTCCAAAATTTAAATTTTTATAGCATGCTATCTAATTTAACCTGTCTGGTCACTATTTAAACAGCTTAATTCACAGAATCTAGAATAAGGAACGAGATCTTACTATTCTGTATAGGTTAAGGTATTACCCAGATACATTCCAAAGTATTTTGGGAGTGAAGTAAGAATGTATTTACATAGTCCCCTTGTGGGACTGGGGGGAAAAGTGGAACTATTAAACTTCCCCACCTGAGGTATTTCTGATATTCTCTCAGGAATTTAAGGACTCCCAATTTAGTAAGCCAAGACCTCTATCTTGAAGCTTGCCTTTATGAAACTTATTTCTTAATGGTGACACAAGGCTTGTAATTATTCCTAAGAGTCACCCTCAGAGAGCCTCTTTTATCTCTTAGATATGGTCTCTCACTTTAAGCCAACTCTGCAAAGAAACTCACCACCCTCCCTCCTAATTGGGATATGACTCCCAGGGGTGCAAGTCTCCCTGACACTGTGGGACGTAACTTCCAGGGATGAGTCTGGCCCTTGCATCATGGGATTTAGAATGTTTTCTTGACCAAAGGAGGAGAAGAAAAATTAAACAAAATAAAGTTTCAGTGGCTAAGAGATTTCAAATAGAGTTGAGATGTCATTCTAGAGGTTACTCTTATATAGACTGCAGCCAGATATAGCAAATTTCCATGGTATGCCAAGCCCTAACCAATGGTCTTCCTAAAAACCCTAAAGAATACCCTAGGTTCTATCTAAGACTCTATAAAAGTTTTTCTTAGTAAGTTGACTTTTTTCAAAACCTTAAGGCCTCCAGATTGTTCCTATGCTAAATAAGCCCTGAAACCCAGAGGTACCAGTCTCTCCAGAAACGATCACCCAGTTTCATTCCTCTACCCCATAAGGTCAACACCCCTTTCCAGCATGAAGAGTTAAAATGGTTATTGCCCAGATATCCCTGAAGATGGAGAGAATGATCAAATGGGAGGAAGGAGGATATGGGATTTAACAAATGATTATAACTACTGACTCAATATATATATGTATATATATAATTTCTTTTTAGTTTCTAGTGTATTAGTATAGCCAGAAGCAGATACATGAATTTGTTGGACTGTAATCCAGTAGCCTTGGTCTTTGATAATGATTGTATAACTATATAGCTTTTATCATGTGACCGTATGATTGTAAAATCTTGTGACTGACATTCCCCTTATCCCGTGTATGGGTAGATGAGTAATAAAATAAAGACATGCACAAAGAATAACAACAATAGGTCAAGAATATAGGGGAAAATACCCCTACCTAAACTATGGACAATAGTTATAATACTACTTTACTCTTCCATCAATGGCAACAAATGTAACTACTGTTAAAAAATAGTAGTATTACAAAAAAAAATGTTATCATCAATTGTAACAAATTTCCTACACCAACACAAGTGTTGGTTGGTGGGTGTATGGGAATTCTGTATTTTATGCATGTTTGTTCTGTAAACCTACAACTTCTCAATAAATTTTTTTTTAATTAAACTCCCCCACCCAAAAAAAAAAAAGGAAAGAAATCTTTGCCTAAGAGAGAAATTAAAAGGATCATTTTGGGTTATTTTGTAAAATGAGATGTTATAAAAGATAACAAAAAATATTCTAGAACATCTGTCTCAAGATTATCTAGAACTTCTAATAACATTTGCTTAATACCTGGAAATTATGATGTAGAAAGTGCCAAGGCAACCTATATACTTACAATATAAATTTTGATTAACGTAGAATTATGGGGAAACCAAACTTTCAGACATTAGCATTTATCTGAGGTTCTCAATTTTCTTATTATTCTATCAAAATCCCTATACAAAATTAAATTAAGACAGATGAAAAGGAAAGTGGAAGCATATTTTCAATATCAAAATAAAATCTGACAAAATATCCAAGAGACAACTCTTATTTCTCCTAGGTTTATGTCAATTATTGACCATGGAATTGATAGTTAAAAATTACCAGTCATAAATACATATGTGATTCTACTTAGATAACAGAAACATAAATAAAAGAATAAGAAATGTCTATAGTTAAAGATGAACATCTAATCATGAATACAATGCTTACCTTCTCCCATAATGCCTGAACTTGTAGCCTGAAATTCAATATAATTAGGTTTCCCACAAATTCCTAAGAAGGTTTGCTAAACATGTATAGCAGCCAGTATTGGAAGAGTCATCCTTCAGTCACACCTTCCACATAATAGCAAGGCTCAAATACATAATATCGTGAAAGGCATTTAATGCTATCTTGAAAATAAAGATGCATTCCATCACCTACGATGTTTTGTTCACCTTACCGGTTGGTTGTTAAGAAAATAATTATAATTTTATAGGAAATACGGGTTTAGGAACAGAAATGGTGGAAATTTCTGTATTTATTCACCAATTCACTTTATAAGTGTTAATTAAAATAAAATGGCTGCTTGCTTTGGACCTTCCTAGGAAGGACCTCTTTCCAAGAAAGGATTTCCCAGAAGACAAAAACAATAGAACGATAGGGGCTTTCCAAAAAAAGGAACAATAGAACACAACAGAATTGTAGATAAGCAAAACCAGGTAATAAACGAGTTGCAATCCGTAGAGAGTTTATCAGAATGGTGTTTATCCGACTAATCAATGTATGTCTGCTTCCCGCTCTGTAGGATCCCACTACGTGAAATTGAAACAATGTCAGTCAATCAGTTCTGCAATTCCTCTAAATAAGCTCTCCCTTCCAACCCCTATGTGGAGCTCCTTTCCAAGTTGGGTTTAGATACTGTTCAATTTATGATCATAAGTTGCTCAAACTCCCATAAATGATATCTTGTCTAATATTTTATCTTAACATAAGTAAAGTTTCTATGTGAAACAAAACTGAAGTATAAAATTCGGGCCCATAAAAAATCATTGCTTATTAAATTTTGTATTTGTAGATTTGTGCTGTTCAGATGAAACAACCAGAAATGGAAATGGAAATGGTATTCATAAAAATATTAAATGGTTTCTTCTGATCAAAATTACATCGAAGTCTAATCATTTAGGTGGCAGTCTTAGCAAATTATCTAATAAACATATAACTCTGGTAATGTAAATAAGCAAGTCAAGATTCCTATTTTTTCTATAATTCATATATTCTTGACTTAAAAAATAACTGAGATTTTAATGTCTCATTATAAACATAATAATATGAAAATCATAAAGTTTATTTTATGCTTTTAGATCTTCCGTCTCTGTTTTATAAAGGATTCCCATGGTCTCCTAGCAGCATTTGATTAATAATTTGATGCCAGAGATGTTCCATCCTTCCAGACACTCTAAGTGATAGAGTCTAATGGATTTGGGGAATCCACAATTGCTTTTATAATACCAGCCATTCTAAAGCTGTACTATCCAGTATTGTAGCCATGCACCACATGAGGCTCTTTGAATTTAAATTAATTAAAAGTAAATAAAATTTGAAATTTGGTTCATGGTTATGGTTCTAGGTGGAATGGAGTAAGCATGCTTCATCCTTTCTCTCCCATTGAATACAACTATAAAACTCAGAATACACAGAGAACGCATGGAGTAAGTTTGAAGACACTGGAAAGTACACAGCAGCAGGCAGATCAAGGAAGAACACCAGAATTTGAAGTACCACTGAATCAGTGATGAGTTTGCCATTTTCCCCCTCTAATGGCCTGCAACTTGAAACTCAGAAGTGAGCACTGAAGCACAGAGTCAACTACAGGAAAAGAACTCTGGCCCTGTCTGAGGACTAGGAAAGGGAACTCCTGATGCTGAGAGTGGGGTTGGAATTGGGGATATTTTCTACCATGACCCAGACCCCAAGAAATCCACAGCAGTATTGTCAAAGACAGATTTGAGACCCTGCAAGAGCCAACACCTTGAGGGAGAGAACTCTCCTGCTCTGTTCAATGAAGCCTGCAGCTCAAAGAGGGTAAGGCAAAACCTTGTTGCTTTTTTCCTCTCTCCATCCTCTTTGTTACTGGGATAGAATGTGATCCCATTTGAAGAAGCACACAACAGAGCAAGGTCACTACAGCCCAAGTATCTGGACAGAGAACCAGAATGGGTGGCTTAGGGAATCAAAAAGTACCTAGGAAATCATGGAGAGAGAGGAGCTTGGGAAAGCAACCCCATAAACTCGTTTATGAACTCCTGGGCCCACTCTTCAACCTGCACCTGTGTAGTTCTCATTCTAATCCACATGCCAAAGACTCTGAAAAGTAAAGTAACCCAAGACCACCACCAAGTTCCCAGACCAAGCACTGGATGGGGTACACCCAAGATATGGACAAAGAGCAGTAGGAAGGCTTTGAAAATGAAGTGACATTGAAATTATAGTCTACAGAAAGTAGAAATTTCAGGCCTGACTCTAACTAGTTTAACTGCCTGCTAAAACAAAATAAAAGCATTCTCCAGAGAATTTAAATGAGACCCAGTATCTCAAAATGTAATATTAAAAATGTCCATTATATAATCCATAATTACTGGGCATATGATAAGCCATGAAAATTTCAACTCACATGAGAAAAAAATCAACAGATATCAATACCAAGATGACACAATTGTTGGATTATCTGACAAAGTCTGAAATGCTTGAAATGGCAATTGTAAACCCTCCTGCAACAAATGTTAAAATATGAAGTCTCAGCTACTAAATAAAATATACAAAGAAGAGCCAAATGAAAAGAAAATAGCATAAAAACACATTGTACAAACTCAGGAGCAGAATAGAGAAGACAAAGAAAAGAGTTACTGAACTTGAGGATGGAGTAATAGAAATTGTTCAATCTGAACAACATAGAGAACAAATTAAAAATGAACAGAGCCTCAGGCACAATTAAAAATGTGAAAAGACCAAAAGTTTTTCACATTTATGTCATCAGAGTATCAGAGGGAAAAAAGGTGAGAGTATGATGCTGAAAAAATATTTGACAAAATGATAGCTGAAAATGTTCCAAATTTGGCTAGAGACAAACCTACAGATTCAAAAGTGAACCCCAAACAAGACAAATAAAAAACTATCTATGCCTTAACATAGCATAATCAAACAGTGAAAACTAAAGACAAAAAAAAAAGTCTTAAAAGCAGCCAGAGAAAAACAACACATTAACTTTAGGGAAACACTGATTCGAATTACTTCATATTTCTCATCATAAATCATAGAGGCCAGAAATAAGTAGCACAACATTTTACAGTACTGAGTGACTGTAAACCCAGAATTCTATACTGAGTGAAGATATTCTTCAGGAATGAAGATGGAAATAAATATATGTATTCTAAGTTGAAGGAATAATAAGGCAATTCACAGCTAGTAGACCTTCTCTAAATAGAATTGCTAAAGGAAAGTATTCAGACAGAAGGGCAATTAAACTAGAAGGCAACTTGGAACATCAGGAAAAAAAGAATATCAACAAAATGGAAAATAGCTTGAATTTGTAAAATGTGTTCAGCACATTTTGTTGAAAACAAAACTTATAATATGTTAATAATAGGAACATATATAGGAGAACTCTATTTTATGCATGATTTTTCTGTAAACCCACAACTTCTCTAATTAAAAATAATACAACTTTTTAAATTGTAACACTGACCAATGGAGTTTGCAATACAGAAATATAGCATAAAGGTGGTAGGCAAAGAAACCTATAAATTAGTAAGGTTTTTACATTTCAAGTGAACTGATAGAATATTGAATGGATTATACTTTGTATAATTATGTATTTTGGAATCCTTAGAGCTATTGCCAAAATAAAATAAAAGTTAAAGGCTATATAAAGAAATACAGTAAAAATCATAATAGACTGATCAAGATAGAATGCTAAAGGGCAGGCCATGGTGGCTCAGCAGGCAAGAATGCTTGCCTGCCATGCCAGAGGACCTGGGTTCGATTCCCAGTACCTGCCAATGTAAAAAAAAAAAAAAAAAGATAGAATGCTAAAAAGTTCAAATAACCCAAAAAGGGCAGAAAGGAGAAAGAGGCATAAAGGCAAAATACAAATTTAAAATCATGACAAAGGGATAAAATTTCCCTGTTGAAATAAGGGAAGAGACTTCCTCCTACCTTCTCATATCTCTCTTAAATTTACCTTAGAAAATGTGTATTTTCTCTGTTCCCTTTGAAATTTATAAGAATATTTACCTTAAAGGTTAGATAAGCTTCTTACAAATCTCATCACTGAAGAATATCATTTCTTTGAAATGTAATCAAGGAAGACAACCCTATTTTGCAGTTTCCTGGGAAGATGTGAACATAACTTACAAGAGGTTCCCAGCTTCAAATTATAAACCTACCTTGGAAACATCTTGAGAATGTGTTACAATGGGTTGAGAATGGATTGTATTCATTTAGCCACATAAAAAAGGGTCAGCCCTCTTTCTGTTTTTACAGTGTCTCTGCAGATTGCCTAAGATGCATCATATTCTCATTTAATGCTAATTCAATAATAAAATTGCTTTTCTCTCTCTTCTATCTTCATTGAGAGGTTGAAGAAAAGATTGTGTTTTTGATTAAATTTCCCCAATAGAAAAACAGGAAGGAAAATAGAAGGCACAAGCAGAAAACAAACAATAAAATGGTAGACTTAAATTTAAACATGTTAATTACACTAAATGTAAACAGTCTAAACATTCTAGTTTAAAAACACAGATTGTCAGAATGGATAAGAAATAATGACCCAACTATAGGCTACCTACAGTAAACTCCCTTCAAATACAGTGATATAAGTAGGTTGCAAACACTAATCAGCAGAAAGTTGGAGTGGCTCTATTAATATTTGACAAAGTAGATTTCAGAGCAAAAAAAATTACGAGGGATAAAAAGGAGCAATGACTATTGACAAAAGGGTCAATTCACCAAGAAGGTATCTTGCAACAGAATTTCAAAATACATGGAGCAAAAACCGACAGAATTGAAAGGAGGTTTAGATAAATCCACAATTATAGTTGGGGAATTTGACATTGTTCTCTCAACTAGCAAACATAAACTCAGTTGGATATAGAAGAGCTGAACAACACTGCAATTAAATTAACAGAACACTCCATCCAACAAAACACATTCTTTTCAAGTGTACCTACTACTTTAACCAAGGTAGATTATGTCCTGGGATATAAAACAAACTATAGCACATTTAAAAGAACTGAAATTATGGAAAGTATGTTCTTAGACCATAATGGAATTATACTGACAACAGAAACATAAAAGGAAAAGCTACAAACCCTTGGAAATTAAACAGCACATCTAAATAACTTCTACATTAAATAAGAAGTCTCAGGTAAATTAGAAAAATTTTGGAACTGAACAAAAATGAAAATACAATATACCCAAATTCATGGGATGCTGTAAATATTCCTTAGGGACATAGTCATAGTATCACATGCTTATAAGAGAAAAGAAGAAAGGTTTAAAATCAATAACCTAACCTTCCAACCTAAGAAACTAGTAAAGGAAAGCAAGATAAATCTGAATTAAGTGGAAGGAAATAATACAGATTATTGTATGAATTAAATTTAAAATAGAAAAGCAATGGAAAAAAATCAATGAAACCAAAAGCTGGTTCTTTGAATTAATTGATGAACTTGATGAGCCACTAGTAAGAATGTAAGAAAAATACAGAAGAGACAAATGATCAATATCAGAAATAAAAGTAGAGATATGACTACTATACAAAGAAATATAAATTGACACAAACAGAGATGAAACATTTTCAGTAAGTTCAGAACAAGAAGAAAAACAAAGGAGGAAATGAACCAGTGCTTGGGGCAGATGGTAAAATGTTAACAGATGCAGTGAAAAGACAAAAACACTCCATTTTTCTTTTTCTCCAAGATTCTTAAATTCTACTTCTCTCCTTTCTAACAAGAAAAATTATCTTAAAATTGTTCTCCGTTTTAAGTATGAAGCAAATATGAGGGAATTAAAGCCAAGGTCTGCAAAAGAGAATTTGTCTACTTTGAAAAAGCTTATACCTTTAAATTCAAAAGAAATATGTTCCAACATACTAAATGAATATGCAGATTTGACTGCATATTGTGCAATATATGAAAGTTGAATATAGACAGTCAAGAGACTGTTGCCATTTTCAAAAAGAAGGAAAAAATAAATAGTGGAAATACAACTTGGTAAGATACTGATTAATTTTGAATACAATTCTAGAGTTGTTATTAAAGCAGAGGCATATATGCAGCTTAAAGGGGGAGTTTTAACCAAAAGGAACCAAAATGAGACAATAGAGCTAGCATGAATTTCCTCAAGCACAGATAACGGAAAATTAACTCCATTAATTTTTGAAAAAATATATAGAGGGGAAAAAAAGCTACATAGAGAGGTTCCCTTAGAATAAAAAGAGGGAAAATGGTATATTTATACTTTGGCAAGAAATCAGACAAATCTCTTAATATATTTATGGTCAAAATAAAGTAATGTAGAAGTATAATATCAATTGAAAACAAGTTAATGCAAGATGGAACACAGTCAATTCATATTTTTAAATGACTAATATGTGTTGGAAAACTGTAAAGCAATTTCAAATTAATTATCTCATATAATTTTCATAACATTATTTTAAAAAGTACTCTGCCATTTATTAAGTATAATCTCTGATTTTCAACTTCATCAACTATTGATGGGGATAAGAATTATTTCTCTGATAACCTTAAGGGAATGTTGTGAGAATCACATTAATGTGTAAGCTGTTAATAAATAGTACTTAACAAATAGGAGTTATATAAATGTAGGATTAAAAGAGCAGTGAATTTGTAATCAATTCAAACAATGATGTTTAAATAGCATTAATTAATAAGTGATGTTACCTTGAATACGTTCTTTCCTGCTGTGCTGATTGACATTGGGTTTCACCCTGTCCTTTTCATCATTTTATTAAGCGTCTGGATAAAGGCAAATCCCACACCTCTGCATCATCTTAGTTTCCTCTTTTCCTATCAATCAACATCCAATCCCTTCATAAAATAAGAGGTATCGGGGGTACAAGAGTTGTTCAGTGGTAGAATTCTCGCCAGCCATGTGAGAGACCCAGGTTTAACTCCCGGTCCATGCACTTCCCAAAAACAAAACAAGGAAAACCAAAATCAAAAAAAAATTCAACAAATGGTACTGCAATAAAGGGATACTCACATGGAAAAATAATGAAATGTGACCCCGCCATACAGCATACAACAACAACAAAAAATCAGAGGTGTCTACTCCAAACCATACCCTTTACCCTTCTCACCATCTCCAATACTACTTACTACTTAGTCTAAGCCTCCATCTTCTCCTATAGGACTAACTATCCTCTCTGATTCCTAACTTGACCTCTAAACTCCACTGTCCATACAACAGCAAGAATGATCTTTTCAAGATATAAATCACATTTTGTCATTCCCTATTTGAAATTTTTTAATGGCTCTCCAAAGCCCAAGAATGAAATATAAAATCCACCCTGTCTGCAAGTTCTCTGCCTCCTCCTCAGACCTCACCTGGAACGCCACCCTTTTGCTCACTATAGTTCAGCAACATTTGGCTTTCTTTCCTTTCCTTGAGTACATCTAACATTCACTACTGTTGAATCCACCACTACCTTAAAACTTTTCACTTGCCCTCTTCTTGGAAGGCCCTCCTCTCAGAAGTTTGCATAAATGCCCACTTCCAATAATTTAATGATTAATTCAAATGTTTCCTTCCTCCTAGGAACTTTCCTGGATACCCAGTCTAAAGTCCCCCCACCTTCCTGCCTTCAGCATTCTATTATCATTCATACTATTTCATTTTCTATATAGCATTTGTTTATCTATTGCTCATATACCTGTTTGCTTATCTGGATCCCCCACCACAATTAGAATTTAAGAGCCCATTAGAAGGACTTAATTCATTATTCACCACTATATCTTCATTGCCTAAAACTATGCCTGGCATTGAAGAGGTACCCAATAAGTGTCTTTGAGTGAGTGAATGAACATAAACTCCGAACTGGAAAGAACATAAAAGTCACTCAGGCCACACACAACTCCCTCCCCCACCCAAAAAGTGATCATTGAATCTTTTTTCTTACCCCTCCAATGTCCTTCACTCAGTGCACTTCAGATTTTTTCATTTCATTATAGAATAGTCCTGATCGTGGGAAACTCTACTTCCATTTGTTAAGGCCACCATGACCTAGCTCTCCCCATAAATTCACATGCAACTGCAGATCTAACCCCTTATATATGACAGACATTCAATGTTTCCTTCTCCAGTCTCAACAGTGACCTCTTCCAAGTTGTCCACTTGAGACAGAATTCAGTATCTCGCCATGTTGGACTCTCTCCTATGAATAGGTCTTAAGTATCATTTCTAGATGTTTGGACTGTTGCAGATTGGCACTGCCACTTCCCTCCCGTGCAAAGATGCAAATGTAGATACTCTTCTCTCTCACCCACATAGCAGATATTGCTAATCACTCCTGGCACTCTCTTTCGCTGACATGAGACTCATCTTCAAACTCTTTCAATGCAACCTTCTGGACCACGCATTATCACCTGATAAGAGTTGGCACTAAAAGGAAATGAAATTGCCATCCTTATACTAGACATTGATACATCCCAAGATGATATAAATTTTTGGCAATCATTTGATATGCTGGCTTTTAGGGAGAGCGCTAAGGTCCTTAAGACTTTTTCCCATGTGCTGCTGCTAGGTAACATCACTGCCTTTATTTGTACAGCTTTTATTTTTGCTTTTTGTTTCTGCTTTTGTTTTTGGGTTCAGATGCATAAATTTATATTCAACCTACTCAGTTAAGATGTTATTTAATAAAGATATAAAATCCATTATTTGACCCAATGTTCCATACTTATATTAAAAACAAAATAATCTATATCCTAATATGGGAGAGGGTAATAAGTAGCAAAAAGTCATCAAAAATTACAGCTGTACCTATGGGAGGAACTGAGGGATGCTGGCTAATGGCAAGCAAATTATGAGTCAATAATGAAGCATGCTAAGAAACAAAAAACAAATGCAGTCTTAATCTGTACTAATCGAATAATGTCAAAATAGGAGTAATAGTCCTGCTCTAATGCCCTGACATGCATTCAATTCTGACAACAAAATCTTAAGGAGGATGTGCTAAGGATATAAGTTATAATGAGTTTTCTGGTTACCACCCCATGTTAGTGACAGGTGTGAAAACTAAATACCTGATCCTGAGAAGAGAGGGTTCAGGACTCCTCATAAAATACTTAAAAGTTAAAAAAAATAAAAGGCTGCCATGTGAAAATGAAAACAGCCTCTCCTACAACAGGAAGGACATCTATCTTATTCACCATTGTATCCCAAGCTCTTAGCGGAGTGCCTGGCTTGTCAGCACTCAACAAATATTTGTTGAATTGAAAAATAAATGAGGTGCCACTTCTAGGAATGGTGGACTGGGTAATTCACACTGACCCTTCTCCTAAGGGCAACTAGAAAAGTTGAACATTTTTAAAAATCTGTCTGCTTGGAGGCATTGGATAGCAACAAGGATGTGAAGAATTATGGTGCTAGTATCCCGGGGAGGGCATGCTTAGGCAGTCAAAATAGGGAGAAAAGCAAAGATTGAGACGGAATTCAGGGTACTGGTTACATATGGGGCAGGAGAGAAGGTTCGTGATTGGACAGATGCATGAAGAAGGCTTTCAGGATACAGATAATTTTTTTAGCCTTGGTGACCATTACCTGGTTGTTTACTTTGTTATGAACCATTACACTGCATAGATATCTTTGTATTGTGCTTTTTTCAGCACATTTATCTTTCACAACAGAAAAAGTTGTTAGAAAATAGACTTAAAATATAAGCAAATGGGTTCTGATATTGTTAATCATTTGAAGTTGGAAGTAGTTAGAGAAAATATGCTGGAATTGGAATAGAAGATGGCATTTCATTCCCTTAAACTGCTTCTCCTATGCTCTCCAAAGAACAAAGTTGGTAGATGCCCAAGAGGGTAGTCCTGGCCTAAGGGGAACCATCATAGGAAGGTGCTGTGAGGAAGCAAAAGGGCATGAAGGTGCTGCTTAGGCAAGCTCTGTTTTTCTTTATGCCTCCTTCTTAAGAAGACAAAAGAGAAAACATATTTGCCTTACACAAAAGCAAACAAACAAACAAAAACCCCACCAAGCTTTCAAGAGCAGTCATTAGTGCTACTCACATGCACTCAGAATAACCTATCTGGATCTATCCTATTATACAATGTTATTGTTCAGCAAAGCAAAAGTTTCCGTGTTAATGCAAGAGAGAATTTTCTGCTGACATTCCAATCAAAGAAATAAGCAAAAGGCGAGCACACGTGCAGAGAACTGTAGATTTCTAACAAGCAAATCATGACTACGGGGAATGCCTAAATCCATTAGTGTTCTTAGGGCCTATCTTTGGGGAGATTGCATTATCTTTGTTTTGACCACTGTAAGAGGCTTGAGAAAGCCTTTTAGAGAGGTTTACAAAATAATCTTTTGGCAAGCAGCTCTTCTTTGGACTGCAGAAAACCTGACAAAATCTGGATTTTTTTCATTTCAATCACTATTTAGTTTTGTTCATAAGCAAACTTCCATTTCAGAACCGTAGAGGCACCAATAGCCTACAGGCAGTTTTCACTTAAACTCACTGGCCTCTGAGGTAAGAATTTAGACTCCACATGGGACTGATAGGCACACACTGCCCCCATCAGGTCAAATTATCCTGCAAAATCAGCTTCTTTGGAAAGGGAAAAATGAGCTGAATATTACAAACCTCTGGATCTCACTTACTAATAAAACCCACCTCTTAAGAAGCCTATTTTAAATGAATCATTATTTAAATAGATCATTATCTATACATGTTAATTCAATTCTCAGCATTGACATTAATTCTGAGACCATGGACCTGGTTGTCTTATATTCTCACTTCCAACCAAAGCTACCTGAGGAAAAAACTATTCTTTCTGTTTTCTCAGGATTCACTTAAGATCTGTTTTTAAATTCTTAATGAAATCAAGTTAACTCTGAAATATTAATAGGTTCTGGAATGAGATCTATCTTATTATATAATGTTAATGCTCTTCTGCGATGTTAAAACAATGGCCATGGTAGTTAAGTTCAGGTGTCAGCTTGGCCAGCTGAAGGTGTCTAGTTCTGTTGCTGTGGATATGAGCCAATGGCACGTGAACCTCATGTGTTGCTCATTACAGCTGCAGTCGGCTAGGAGGCGTGCCTGCTATAATGAATGATGTTTGATTTAATTGGCTGGTGCTTAAATGAGAGAGCGCTATGTAGCAGGGCCCAAGCAGCTCAGCATACCTCATCTCAGCACACACAGCTCAGCCCAGGTCTTTGGAGATGCAGAAGGAATCATCCCAGGGAAAGTTGTTGGAACCCAGAGGCCTGGAGAGAAGGCCAGCAGAGATCACCCTGTGCCTTCCCGTGTAAGAAAGAACCTCAGTTGAAAGTTAGCTGCCTTTCCTCTGGAGAATTAATGAAATAAATCCCCTTTTATTAAAAGCCAACCTATCTCTGGTGTGTTGTATTCCAGCACCTGGCAAACTAGAACAATGGCTATATGCTTTATTTCTTTATTTCCTTAAAGTGTCTTTGTGAAAATCTAGATTTTATTAATAAGTTATGGGAAGTGAAGTAAACATTGTGATGGTGCTAATGGTAAAATTTGCTCATTAGGAATATGTTGAGATCCTTCTGGAGAGTAAACCAGTTTTAGTAAATGCTATTTTAGTATTTGGAAAAGACTACTTATATGTGGCAACATATCAGACACTATGAGAATTCGTCCTTGATGTGGGCCAAACTGGCCATGCCCTATATGATATGATTTAAAATCTTTTCTTGTCAAAATAAATATTTTCCCCCATTTGCCTGCCTAGGGGTCAGAAATTTCCACATAAGTTACATTTTAGAATAAGATATTAAATATACAACCACATGCAAGTGGAAGAGGAAAAATAGTAAACTTCCTAAACTATCTAATAAACAGTCTCTGACGGAACAATTCAAGATAGGTAAGTTTAAAGAGGAATAAGGAATACAGAAAGGAGAAAGAGAAAGGAGTAACAAGGTATGGGAGTACCAAACCATGTTTCCCCTTGCCTGCCATGATCTGCTTGGAGAACTCAACACCACTATTCAAATTGTGAGTCAAATATCAAATCTTTACTAAAATCCTTTTCTGTCTGATAAGATGGGATTTATTTATAGCCTAATTTTAAATAGATTTCTTGAAGTACAATATACATATGTAAATTATGTGATTTTAAACTTAACTACTCTATGAATTTTCCCAAAGTCAGCACATTCAAGTAGTGAGCACCTAGATCAAGAATTTGAGTATTATCAGCAGCCAAACTCTTCCCCATTTCCCCTCCCAAACAGTACCACCCCAAAGGGAGCCACTATTCTGAACTCTAACACAGATACTGATTTTTGTGTATGATGTGGGGTATCTACGAAAATTCTTCTTTTTTTTACATTTCATCTAATTGATGCATCATTAATGGAAGAGAGCATCCTTTGCCCCAAAGTACTTTCATGACCCCAGCATCAGAAATCAAGTAACTGTTTATGTAGGGGGTTGTTTCTGTATTCTATTCTACTCCATGGAACTATTTGCCTATCATTCTGCCAATGTCCTAGTGTCTTATTTCCTGTTAACTTTAGATATAATGTTTATATCTGGCAGTCTAAATGCTCTGGCTTCATTTTTCTTATTTAAGATTGTTTTGGCTATTCCTGGTCCTTTGCATTTCCATAATTTAGCTTTGTTACAGAAAACATCTGAGATAGCTCACATGGCCATATAAAGCGTACACACACACAAATGAGGAAAGTTCTTATAATAGGCAACCCTCCTATCAAGAACAGTTACACACACACAATTTCATTCTCTGAAGTTACCAAGTCAGCTAGAGGCCAAGATTTCATTAAAGGAAGTGAAAAACATTGAAGTGATCCTCTGACATTTTACCACTGCTTTTTTCCTTAAAGAATTTGTTAGTTCCTAAGCAACATAGACTGAAAGTTAGAGATGCCCTTCCAAAATAACTTAGCTAAGAATTTGAAAGTGAAGAAAATCTTTTGACAGTCTGATGGAGTGGAGATGGAGAGGTAAGAATTGCAATTCAGGACCCATTGACATGGATGGGCCCTAGTTATCATCCCAGGCTTTCAGTTGGGACCCATAAATGCCTACACCATAGGAGTAAGGGCAAATCTGAACAGACCATGCCTTAAAAAGCTAAACACAGCCTCAAAGCAATTTGTTCCCAGGTTCGAGTGAGGTGATCTTCCTTTATTCAAATTGCCTGACAGAAGCTAAAGTTTCATCAAGACTCTTGAAATTTTTTAACACAATATACATCATTAATAAAAAATTAACAGGTATATCCAGAAAAACAGGATCCAGAGGGGCAAAAACAGACAATTCAAACATACCTATAAATGTTAATGTTTGGGGGTTCATCATAAAGACTTTAAAATAAATGTTATTATATTTTTCAAAGAAATGTAAGACAATATGAATACAGTACAAAAATATCAAATTGATATTCTGAAAGGAAAAACTATCTGAATTTTAGAGCTAAGTAGAAGAATTTAAAAGCAGATTAGATGTATAGGACTAATGAACTGGAAGATAAAGTCAGTATAAAATACCCCTACTGAGACACAGAAAAAAAGATGAATACAAATTAGAAAAAAATAGAATAAAAGATGTAAAGGACACTGTGAAAATTTCTGGCATACATTTAAAGGTGTCCCAAAAGGAGAATGGTGATAGATAATGGGACAGAAGAAATTCAGGAGGAAATAATGGACTCAGGTTTTCACAAAATGATTAAATACATCAAGCCAAATATTTAACAGGTGGTGTTAAGCCACAATCAGGATAAATAATAATACAAACACTCAAACACATTACAGTAGAATTGTTAAAAAATAAAATAAAAAATAAAAATAAATGTTATAGGCAGCCAGAAAAATATATACACATTCTCTTGAAAAGAGCAAAAATATGACTGACTGCTGACTTCTCGAGAATGATGAGAGGTACAACACAATGGGATAATATCTTTAAGATACTGAAAGGACACAACTGTCAGCCTATAATTATGTACCCTGTAAAACAAATGGAAAATAAATGTTTCCATCAGTTAGGACCTACAGAAGGCATAAAAGACCCAAAAAGACAGAGAAATCAGCAATATACCCCAGAACAGAATTCTCACCAGGGACTTCATGGATGTAGATTATAACATTTTAGTGAATGAGGGTCACAACTCTGAAAGAGTAACTAGCCCCTCTAAGGGAAATATGTTTTTAAAAACAGTAATTATGCCTGTTATGGTTTGAAGCTATTACATACCTGAGAAAAGCCATGTCCATTAATCCTCACTCAATATTGCTGGGTGGGATCTTCTTTATTGTTTCCATGGAAATGTGACCCACCCACCTGTGGGTGAAAACTTTTAATTAGATGGTTTCCATGGAGATATGTCTCCACCCATTCAAGATGGAGTTTCTTACTGGAGCCCTTTAAGAGGGAACCATTTTGGAAAAAGCTTTAGAACCAACAGAGCCCACACAGCAAGAGACCTTTGGAGATGAATAAAGAAAATGCCCCCAGGGAAGCCACTGAAGAAGCCTAATGAGAAAGCTAGCAGACATCACCATGTACCTTTCCAGCTGAGAGAGTAACTCCAAGTGTCATCAGCCTTCTTGAATCAAGGTATCATTCCCTGGATGCCTTTGCTTGGACATTCTTATAGCTTTACCTTAAGTTGAACATTTTTATGGTCTTAGAACTGTAAATGTGCAACTTAATAAATTTCCCTCTTTAAAAGCCATTACATTTCTGGTATATTGCATTCTGGCAGCTTTTACAAACTAGAATAGATTTTGGTACCACAGAAATGGGGTGCTGCTGCACCTTACAAATACCAAACATGTTGGAATGTTTTTTAAATGGATAAGGAGAAGATTCTGGAAGAGTTGTGAAGAGCTTGAGAGAGAAGCCTAAAATACTTTGGAGAGACTGTTGGTAGAAATGTGGACTGTAAAGATACCTCTGATAAGAACTGAGACAGAAATGATGCATGTGATAGTGCAAATGGGAAGGAAGGTGATCCTTGCTTTAAAGTGGCACAGAATCTTGCAAAATTGTGTACTGCTGTTGGGTAGATGTTACAATCTAAAGCCAACAACCCAGGATACTTAGCTGAGGAAATTTCCAAACTAAATGTGGAAAATGCAGCCTAGCTGCTCCCTGCAGCTTATCATAAAATAAAACAGGAATGAGATAAGCTGACAACTGAACTCTTGGCTAGGAAAAAAAAAACAGAAATTGATGATCTGGAAAATTCTAGATCTCCAGAAAGTGAGATCCCATAGGAACATGCCCCATGTGAGGATTTAACCAAACATGGAAGCAGTCAGCCATTATAGGACAAGCAAGGATTTGAGATGGAGTTATCCAGAAAGGATTTGTGGAAAGTCCTTTTGTCTGATGGGCATGATTCCAATGTACTGCATAGAAAACCAACAAGAGTGTTGTTGGATCTGTATAAATGGTACCACTGCCAGTCTGAACTAAAAAGGGGTAGAAAAGGGACAAATTGGAAGAAACGCAGAGGGTGGGCCTTTCGCCCTGTTATTCCGGAAGAGTTGTGCCCTAGGGTGGAGCACAGTCCTTGGGGAGATCCTGCCTGTCACCATATTGTTCTGGAGGGGTTAAGGATGTGCCCAGAGATGGCAAAGAGCCCAAGTGTGGCCCTGATATTTGGAGAGGGTGGAGCTAAGAAAAAGGTGTCCCCCAAGGTTGCATTTGGAGAGAGCCAGGCCACTGCATACACCCTTGGAAAGGGTAGGACTGTTGCATTCGAAAGCCCTGAGGATAAATGACTGTCAAACTTTGAAATTTAATGGAGTTTGCCCAGCATGTTTTTAGAATTGTTTGGATCTGGTGACTTCTGTGTTCCTTCCAATTTCTCCATATAGAAATGGAAATATGTATCCTATGACTGTCCCTCCTTTGTATGTTGGCAGCAGATAACTTGTTCTGGGCTTTACAGGTCCACAGCCAGAAGAGAATTTTGCCTTACTACAGACCATGCCTGTAGCAGACTTTGATGAGATTTTGCATTGTTTCTGACTTGTATTATATTTGTATTGTTACTGAAATGGTTTAAGGCTTTCTGATATTGTTATGGAATGGATATATTTTGCATTTGGAAAGAATATGTCTTTTGGGGGTCCAAAGTGTGACATGTGCTGGTCTGAAGCTTTTATGTACTTCCAAAAAGGCCATGTCCTTTAATCCTCATTGAATATTGCTGGGGGATCTTTTTAATTGTTTCCACGGAGATGTGACTTACCCAGTTGTGGATGGCAACTTTTGATTAGATGATTTTCATGGAGATGGGTCTTCACCCATTCAAGGTGGAGTTGCTTACCAGAGCCTTTAAGAGGGAACCATTTTGGAAAAAGCTTTAGAACCAACAGGGCCCACACAGTCTAAGAGATTTGGAAATGCATAAAGAAAATGCCCCCAGGGAAACCACTGAGGAAGCCTGGAGAAAAAGCTAACAGACATTGTCATGTACCTTTCCAGCTGAGAGAGAAACCCTGAACATCAACAGCCTTCTTGAACCATGGTATCTTTCCCTGGATGCCTTTGTTTGGACATTTTTATAGACTTGTCTTAATTTGAACATTTCCATGGCCTTAGAACTTTAAACCTGCAACTTAATAAAGTCCCCTTTTTGAAAGGCATTCTGTTTCTCATATGTTGCATTCCAACAGCTTTTACAAACTAAAACAATACCTATAGGATAACAAGATATGTTTCAGGAAATCTGATTAGCTTCTAGCTTACCAATATTCTGCATATAACTTCTAAGCCCTAGAGAGTAAAGTATACTCAGACACAAATACAGCCCCTCCAGGCCAACAAATCCTAGCCCAAGAACATTTATGTACAGCATGTCTGCCACACCTGTGTTGTTGCTCTACCAAACTGAATTCAAAAATATAATTGCTAACAGAGCCTTTAATTAAGTGTAGAGTAAATCTTTATATATCATATTTAGGTTAGGAATGTACTGAATATTAAAATGTGTGCTGAAATTTGCCATGTGGTATGATATCAATAATAGGTTTTAAATACAACCTAATATTACCTTTGTAAATCTTATATTTAAAATAATCCACTATATATAAATAATCCATTTTTTATAATTTTGGTATTTTTTCTATATAGCAAAATGAGAGATAAAGTTTCAGAATCCTGCTTGTAAGACCTTCTCCACAAAAAAATATGTTGCGGCAGTAAAAGATCATTATTACCAATCAAGGGTATGACAAATGACATTAAATCCCCATGATATTTTCTCTTTTCAACATTGTTTATTGAAGGGTTGATAACATTTTGATGCCCTATGTAAGAGTCATTATCAGACACCTGCTAAATTACATATTTGTGAAAAGTTATTTTGCAGTGAATAAGCATATTATAATTATATGACTTTGATTAAGTTGTTATAGTCCAATAGCAATATCCTTTGTTTCCTGACATTAACCACTAGTCAATTATGGGTATGAATCAAACAATATATGGCTAAGATTAAAACTGACTGATAAATCTTTTCAGTAACAGTGTCATAATCAGGTTATCATGATCTCCACTAATTTCCTGGCATGTTCAGTGGATAGAGACTAGGAGGCTTTCAAATGAATCCATTTAAAAGCTAAACTTCAAATACTTTATGTTTTTCATTGATATATGTAAATAGACTCCAAAACCTCCTTTAAGAATGAGCTTTCTATAAACTAAGAAACCATTGTTGGAAAACACTAGCTTGAATGACTACAAATTGCTCTAGTATACTTACTTTCCTTCCCTATCTCTTCTATGCAACCCACTCTATACGATACAACCAACTACATTGAGATTCTTAAAGATAATTTCTATTCATGCTGCTCCTCTCACAAAGAATATTCAATAACTTTATTATCCTCCCAAACTATTTCTCCATATTCCACTCATGTGAACACGATGCAACAGCCTAAGTAAACTGTTACTTTTTTCTTATAGAGAAATGTTGTTTTAAGGTGTTGTTTCATGTGTCAAAGAGGAAATTACAATGGGAGTTAGAAAATATTTTGAATGTAATGAGATTGAAAATGCCATATGTCAGAACTTGAGAAATTCAGATAAAGCTCACTTGAAAGAAAATTTGTAGCTTAAAATAAATATACGAGAAAAATGACCAGATAATGATCAAGTAACCATCTCAAGAATGTACAAAAAGAGCAACAAAACTTACATATTCCCAAAGAAAGTAGAAGGAAGGATATAATCAACATAAGAGCAGAAAACAAACATTAAGCAGACATATAGTAAAAAACATTAACAAAGCAAAATTTGATTCTTCGAAAATAATAAATAAAATCTGTAATATCCTAACAGCATGGATCAAAAAGAAAAAAATAGAAAAGGCATAAATAACCAATGAGAGAAAGGGAACCTAAGTATATAAGATATAAAGGAATGCAATGAAATTATTTCTAGAAAAACACAAAACAATGATAAAAGAAAAGATTTCATACCTCAAAAAGAAACTGAATTTGTGATTAAAAACCTTTTCATGATGACAACTCCAAGCTCAGATAGCTTCACTAGAAAATTCCTTCATGCATTTAAAGAAGATATAATATAGATCCTATATAAAGTCTACTAGATAATAAAAATAGAAAAATTCAGTTTTTGAGGTCAGCCTATACTTCAAGGAAATTTATAAGCCAGTCTCTCTTATGAACATAAATGTAAATTTTCAAACAAAATATTGGCAGTCTGAATTCAATTACCAGGTTCATAATTTCTGTTAATTATATTTTTTAATAATGGTAAAAAAATTCATATGGTCATATGAATTTTCTTCACTTTCAATAAGTGAAGAAAACAACTGATGAAATTGCAATTGTGAAAGCACAATTTGCAAAGGTAAAAAAGGACTAGCAAACTAGAAATAAAAGGAATTTCCTTAATTGGTTAATTATAGAAAACCTGTACAAGCATCATACTTAATGGTGAAATATTGAAATATTTCACCCTGAGTTTAGAAACAATAGGTTATAATCCATAACATGATTTCTATTCATTATATTGGAAATTCTTACCAAAGCAATAAAACAAGAAAAATATTATAAATGAAAATATTAATATGTCATTATTCAAGGGCAATATAATTGTGTATGTTGAAAACTAAAATAATCTGCTAATTATTAGACAATCTATTATTATAACTAATAAATAAATTTAACAAGATTCCTTGATCAAGATTTATACAAAATGAAATTCTATTTTTATATATTTACAACAATTAGAAAGTGAAATAGTAAAAACATTCCATTTAATAGCATCAAAAATTTCACATACCTGATATCTAATGCAAGATGTAAAATCTCTACACAGAACACTTCAAAAGACTAGAAGGAATAAATATATTCATGGATTGGAAGACAATATTGTAGTTTTCACTTTTCCCAAAATTGATCCATAACTTAAATTTAATTAAAATTTTTATAGAAATTGACAAGCTAATTCTAAAATGTATTTGGAAATTTAAAAAGCCTAAGAGCATCGTGGCAATTTTGAAGAATATGAACACATCTGGAACACTTATAGTACTAGATATGAAATAACATACAAAAAAAAACAACTAGGGTAAATAAAAAGTATAGAATTGGCAGAAGGATAGAAAAAAAAAAAAAAAAACCAAAGCAATGAGAAAGTATCCAGAAGCAAATTCATACATAGTCACTTAATTTCTGATAGGAAGCATATTGAAGAAAGTATGACCAATAAATAGTTCTAGGTAAATTGAACCTACCTATGAATATTGATCCCCACACAAAAATCAATACCACAGTAAAATATCTTCATGCTCTTCTATTAGGCAATGATGTTTTACACAGAAGTTGTTAAAGGTTGAGAAATTAGAACTTTATTAAAAAAAAAAATAGGGACTCCTGGTCATCAGGAGTTTGAGAAACTATTCTCAAAAAATATATCCTGGACCAGTTTCTATATCTACAATATATAAAGAACTCCCACAATTAATAAGAAAAAGACAGGGGCAGGCCACGGTGGGTCAGCAGGCAGGAATGCTTGCCTGCAATGCCAGAGGACCTGGGTTTGGTTCCTGGTGCCTGCCCATGTAAAAAAAAAAAAGAAAAAGAAAAAGAAAAAGACAGACACCCAACTTTATATGTAGACATAATCCACTAATAGGAGCATCACAGGAGAAAAAAAGAAAAGGATATCCAATGACTAATAAAATATATGAAAAGTTGCTCAACATTATTTATCATCAGGGAAATTCAAATTCAAACCACAATTGGATACCAGTACATATCCATGAGAATGGTTAAAGTTTATAAGATAGATGGTATTAAATATTGTGGGGGTATGGGAACACACTAATATAATAGCATAAATAACTGTTTTGACAATGTCTACTTTATAACCCTGTAATTTTGCTCCTCAGACTACTCAGCAGAAATATGTAAGACATACACAAGAATGTTCATTGAGGAACTATTTATAAAAGCCCCAAACTGAAAATGAGTCTGATGTCTATCAATATCATATAGCAAAAAAAAAAATAAAAAAGAACCAAAATACTGCTACATGCAACAACATGGTTGAATCTCACAGATATAATGTTCAGTGAAAGAAGCCAGGCACAAAAGAGTACAAACTATCATTTCATTAATACAAAGTTCAAAAATAGGCTGATCTAATATAAGAAATAGAAGCCAAAAGAAGTGCCTAATTTGTGGAACCAAATTAGTGATTATGAGAGAGAACAAGGGAGATTCCTGCAGTGCCAGTAGTTCCATTTCCTGATCTGGATGTATTTACACAAGTGTGGAAATTATTTTGTGAAAATGTATTATTCTTATAATTTGTACACTTTTCTAAATGTATGTTATACTTGAAGTGAAAATAAAAAACAAACAAATGTGAAGGTATTAAGCAAGCCAAGACTCAGATAGATGCAGCTAAATGATAGGTGATAGTAGATAGAGAGATGGTAGCTACACAGACAGAGAGACATAAAAATCACCTATATACTATGCGTGGCTTTCGTTAAATAGAAAAGGAAGCATTGTCAGTTAAAGTATTTACATTGTTCATAAGATAAAACCTTATCAAGTACTCAGGAGATGTACAACTGTTCTTGGAATTAAGAGAAGATGGGAATTTCTTCCAGGGATCCTCACAAAAGTGCAATGAGAAATATAATTACCAACTTCCCCAACAATTTGCAATAGCTCATTTTGCGAGATTGCTTTTCTGTCAGCTGTCAGGATAAGTGAATAGAATCACGACAAAGTGCAAATTAAAACCAATTTTGTGGAGAGCATAGGCAAGTTAGCTGTATTTGCTCCATATATGTATCATAGCATTTACTGCTCGGAATTGGCATTTCCCCTAACAATCAGCACAATGGCTTGCACATAGCATATAATCAATACAGATTGGTTGGGTGGATGGAAGGATGAATGAATGGATGGATGGAATGAAGGAGAAATGGAAAAAAGAAAACTCTATCTGCTTCCCAATTTGGCAGTAGGCAAAATCTCTGGCATTTAGAAGCTTTCAACTTAAGAAGAGTATCATTGATAAAGCAGATATAAATTACCTAAAGTGACATTGAACTAGCATAGAAATTAAATGTCATATATTAATCATGTACAAAAGCAAGCAATCTAACTTTACCACACCTTTCTATATTTTCCATCCTTTTTTTCCATTTCTTATCCTACCCTGAAAATAGCTATTTGACAACACTAGTACAAAATGCAAGATGCTATCATATGCT
Source organism: Myrmecophaga tridactyla (assembly GCA_004026745.1). Classification (NCBI taxonomy): domain Eukaryota; kingdom Metazoa; phylum Chordata; class Mammalia; order Pilosa; family Myrmecophagidae; genus Myrmecophaga; species Myrmecophaga tridactyla. Next base: position 88,604 of record PVIY010001399.1, on the reverse strand, counting down.
ATACCAAAGTTAGAAGCAATAAAAGGAGAAAACTGCTAGTCCAAGACTTTATTGCTTGAGCTAACTTCAGATTTTGTTCTACAAACCTTTTTTTCTAATAGAAATTTCATTTCAATTCTTTGCTGTGTCCCACGTTTTATCCAAGTCCTTGGCTCTGTTGGCAGGTGATGGAGCATTCTTGTAGCTGAAATTGCATTTGTCATTTTAGTATCAATGTGTCCTGTCTCACAGGATTGGTTCAGTCTTGTCTCTAAGTGAAACTATCTATCTTATATTTCCCCTCTGAGTGAGATTTATGAGGAAGAACATTTGAATTGCTCATCTCTCTCTAATTCAGTCATCATTCTGACACCAAAATGCCTCTGAACTTTCCCTTTATTGCTCTTCAACTAGTCTGTCCTGCCTTTTGCCTGTAAAATAGGCAGCATAAAATAGGAGGCGGAGTACACAGGCCCAACTGGGGCAGGCATCTACCCAGCTATAGCTGGGTATATAAAGAACACTTCATTTATGGCTGATTCATAGAGATCTGTTTGATTGGATCATTCTCTTCTTAGTCTGAATGCTCTTAACAAAACTGCATTTAGTCCAATACCTTGCAAGTAGTAGGTGGCAAGCAAACATTTGACTAATTAAATGGAGAGGACTGGTACAGAGACTCACCCAACACATTGTAACGATGAACACATAGTTGACAAATAAGAAAGAAAAATGTTATATATTCTTATTTCATTCATCCTCATTTTTAATAGCAGGAATGGTTCATTGAAGATGGATGGAACTGCCTTAGAAAAACTAAAAATGAATATCCCTTCCTACTGTATTATTACACCATCCCCTAATGCCTTAACCCCTCCTTACTCTCTGTGCTTTCCAGTAGTAACTGGAATGGCTTATTAGGAGATAATTTGGTGGATGGGGAGAAAATGTGGCTACTAAGAATTCATAATTAGACAAAAATCAATTCTTACACAAGGATCTTGATATTGGCCAATCCAGATCATAGTCTGGGCAATACCAGCTATATTCAGTGATGTCTACACCAATCTTAATCCAAATCCAATGAACTATAAACCTTCTAAGACTTTCTTCAAGTTCTGAAATTCAATTATTTTATGAAATAATTGAGCGCTCTAAACCAGAAAGAACTAGCACAAGTTGCCAGATCAGAGACTAACTTTCTACTTAAAATTTAGGTATAGAGGTCTTTAGGCACTGTTCAAGTTTGTAAGCCGTCAGAAAGCAATATACCAGAAACAGAATGGCTTTTTAAAAGGAAAATTTATTAAGTTGCAAGTTTGCAGTTCTAAGGCCATGAAAATGTCCTAAATTAGCGGACCAAGAAGTTATCTTCACTCAAGAAAAGCCAATTAAGTGCAGGGTTTCTCTCTCAGCTAGGAGGGCACATGGCAATGTCTGCTAGCTTTCTCTCCTGGCCTCTTATTTCATCAAACTCCCCCAGGGACATTTTCCTTCTTCATCTTCAAAGGTATCTGGCTTGAGTGCTCTTTGGGTTCTGGTTGCTCTTTCCAAAATGGTTCCCTCTTAAAGGGCTCCAGTAAGCAACCCCACCTTGAGTGGGTGGAGACACATCTCCACGGAAACCATCTAATCAAAAGTTACCGACCTCAGTTGGGTGGGTCTTATCTCCATGGAGACAATCAAAAAGATTCCACCCAGCAATACTGAATGAGGATTAAAGGACATGGCTTTTCTGGGGTGCATAATACTTTCAAATCTGCACAGGCACCTTAAATGAATATAATCAATGCAGTTTTCTTACTTCCTCTCATGCTCTCTAAAATCTACTCCTTCCCCATCCCACCAGTATCTATCCAATTGTTCAAGCCAAAAATCTAGGAATTATCATCACTCCCTTTTTACCCTCAGCTTCTATATCCAATCCATCTCAGATTTAGCACAGAAAAGCACTAACAATCCTTTTTTTTTTTGAGATAAAAGCCACTTCCTCCAACCCAGGTGTTTTCAGTACTAATGCTGATGCTTTGATCTACATCCACCTGATTCCTACATCTCTCCCAAGTGGTTCTGAACTTGAGCTGGGGATAGAAGCCATTATTCACCACTACCCCAAATCCTAACAAGCATCACAACCAGTCTAATTTGTGACACTGTATTTCTTCAGCCTCTGTGACAGGAACTACCTAATGCCCATCTACAGCTTAGCCATGGTCCAAATTCAACCACAAAGCAGAGACCACATAAAGCACTATGCTATAAACCATCTATTACTTTTGCTCTACCATCCGCTCTACCATTTCTTTTCCAAGGTCCAAGCTCTTCTTAGATTTTCCTAGAATAAGCTCTTGCTTTGAACCTAGTTCAGATTTAGGGTAATACATGTTTTTTGTGGAATGTGGAAAGCTAAAAAATTGTAATCTTGTGTTTGGGTGGCACATATAATTCACCCAGCCCTTTTGCATGCTTTATCTGATTTTTACTAAAATTGGAGATTGCTCATCTCCAAACTGTGAGTAGTATTTTTTCTTCTTTGTTCAAATGTTAAGATAACTAGCTAAAACAAGAGTTCCAGTCATAATCCATGTTATATTATACTCTATGATCAATCCTTAGGAAAAGTTCTGAGATTGTATCTCCATGAAACGCAGGGAGTAAGGATTCCTATTTTCCATGGATATTCTCAATGAGTTCACATTCTTCTTTGGGCAGCTGCTACCAAAAGAAATTGCAAAATTCAAATCTGGAACAACTGTAGTGGAAAGGCTTCCCTGCATAACAAAGAAGGCAATCATAGAGAACAACAAAACCCAATGCACTACTCATAATTATAATACTGGATCTTATACAATTATCATAAAAGCCAAAGATGCTTTCAGTTTATATTACAAGTAATTTAGACATCATATGCCTATTTATAAAATGCCAAATCAGCTTTCAGAAGCAGTATTCAGAGTTTTATAAATCCGCTTTCTATAAAGATGCCTTAAAATATTGATTGCCTCAAACCTTGCATGCATGATTAAATCACTCTAATAATCTCCATATGAAAAAATAACTGGGACCACTTCCCTCAAATTGGCTGGCCCTCTTGTTCATTAACTCTTGGTTCCAAATGGAACTTCAAGAGAAATGAGAAATGATGTATCCTGTGTCCACTTCCCAAAACACAGCTGTTCAAGGCACCAAAAGAGCCGGTTGTGCTGTGTCTGCTTGAAAAGACTTTTTAAATACCCAAACAAAAGTTCTATTTGTAAAAAAGATGAGGAAATCAGAGATTCTGAGATGTACTCATGTTGACAGATGCCCCTGGAACTTGGGATTTGCCTTATAAAATTCAGTAGAGTGAGCTGAAAATGAGAAACTGGGACCACAAAAAAGAATGGTCTTGAGGAAAACCAAAACATAAGGACAATTAAAAGACAAAGGAACCCTTCTTAGGTTTTAACAAATTTTAATGAGACATATTCTCACGGAGAGCTTGTCAAAGCATATACCCTTTTATCCATGCTTAAATTTCTCCATTAATATTGTGGCAATACAGTTATCCTCTCCACATCACAGGGGTTGGGGCATAGTGCTCCCACAATTTGGAAAATCGGTGTGAAATTTTTTGGCCCTCCCTTTGTGCCAAAAAAGAAGCCTGGATTTTTTTTCTTTTATGGGGTGTTTGCAGTAACCTATAAAATTTGGGTTAAGTGTTTGGTCATAGGTTACATGTAGGGCAATGTTAAGTAAAAATATTGTATGAAAAAGAATTTAAAAATATGAAATAAATATGAAAAAAAATTTTTAAGTGAAACAAATTTGAGGAGACTAATACTGAACATACTGCATGTATAACAAAAGACATTTTTTTTTAAATAATCTTTGAAATTCCCTAAGGGTACTCACCATTTGCCTGTGGCACATCTCTGTTGGCATTTACATGTCATCTGCAGCTCCACAATACTCCCCCAAAATTCCCATACATTTCTTATGCTGACCCATGATACATCAAAACTATAATGGGGAAAGTCACCGTGTAGAAGGGATAACTTTATATGGGTTTTAGCTCCCCTAGAATCACTCCTGAAAAGAAAGCACAGATACAGTGTCTTAAAGGCCATGCTATTACAAAAGAAGGAATAGCATTTCTACATGTACAGGGATTTTTTTGTGGGGGAGGGAAAAGGTGTTAGAAAAGAAAAGGACACCGGCCTGTTCTTATTAAATATATTATTTCCTAGAAGGCTAGAAGGAAGCCCAAACCACTGACTTGGCCATTGAGGGTGAGCTAAAAGGATTTGACTATGGTGATAAGAGTATAGAAAAATGTCCTCTACTGAAACTAGTTTTCTCTATTGCTTTAACATTCAAGACCTGGTTATTTAAAAGAAAAAAGAAAAAAAAAAAAAAAAACAAGAGCAGAAACACTGAGCTAGCCTAATTTCACCTCCTTCAGTCCCAATACCCCATTTCCAACCAAATAAAACAACATTTTACCATAGTAATACTCCAATTGTCTCTCCATTTTAAAGCTTTTCTGATCATTCAATGAAATTGATTTCCATATTAAGTGGACTATAGTTAACAGACAGTTCACGCTTAATGGCTCTGCCTGCATTATGTAGCCTACAGCTCATTCCATAAGAACTTTTTAGGATACTTGATAAAACAGAAATATGCCTTAGGTCAATACAAGCAGCTACTGCAGCAACGGGCTACAAACAGCAAGAAAAACAAACAGGAGCCATCCTTTCTTACCAGAGACTAATAACATATGCACAACAAGCCTTTAGCCTAAATTCCAGAAATAATGACAAACATGGCATAGTAGGAAGGGAAGAAATGCCTGCAGTCACACATTTTAATAATAAAAATAGCAAAAGGCAAAACTAGGAACAGATTGAAGATACACTAAGCCCAAAACAGGACAGATATTCTACAGAGCATTCCTGCCAAAACTCACTTGGCCCATGGTTACCTCCTCACTCTCCAGGGACCCTGCATGGGTTTTCTCCCCACTGTCCCTCCTCTCCTTGGGGTTATTTGCAGAAGGACTCACCCAGCATTAATTAGCATAAATTTACCTTCTTGAAAAATAGATTGTTTCCACCTGGTTCAGTACCATGTATACACTGATTTCAGCCCTCTCCCCCATAGTTGAGCCCCATCTCTAAAATACAGATGTTTCTGGGGCTTTGAGAAAAGTCCTGGAGGAATAAAGTTTACTTTTTTGCTCAAATGGTAATAACATTCTGTGATTATTAAATAACAATAATGGTATAGAAATTGGTTAAGCTACACACAATGAAAAAATCAAAAACAAACTACTAATGGCTTGAATAATTGAGGTGTTGATTTCATTCTCTAACATAAGAGAAGTCTGGAGCAGAGGATCCTGAGTGGTCGTGGTGGCTGAGTGAAGTAGTCAGGCATCCACATTGCTTCCACATCTCCATGCCATGATCACCAAGTGGCCCTAGATGGAGGAAGGCACTCCAGCCATCACACACATGTTTCAAATCAGCACCAGAAATTAAATAAGGGCACTTCTCTACTTCCCCTATTTAAGGAGTCTTTCTGGAAGTGCCACAGACTACTTTGGTTTATATCTCACTGAGACGAACTGAATCACATGACCCCACTTAGTGCAAAGGAGGGTGGGAATGTTCAGCAGCAATGCACCCAACTAAAAATCAGAGCTCATTTGCTTAAAAAGGAGCAATGGGCACTGGGGGACGTGAGTCAAATGTTTCTCTCATTATATTGGGTAACTGGGAGTTGTCCATGCAATCATCTTCACCATCATCACAAATGACTTGGACATTTTTCATCTATGCTAAGTTCTTTAAATACATTGTTTCATTTCATCCTCCCTATAAATCCATAAAGCTGGTCGTATTATTCATTGTATTTTACAAATTTACAAAATAGACCCAAAAAAGTTAAGGCAGTTTCCTGAGGCCACATAGCTTATAAGTGGCAATGGAGTTAACCTAGGTCTATATCACTCCAGAGCCCAAGCTCTTAATATGCAATATCAGTATTTCATGCCCTCAACAAATTGCCATGATGCTCAAATCAGGTAAGATTGATGTCAGCAGCCAATCTCCTACAATCTGTCCAATAAATATGAATCTACCATATGAATCAATAACTATGTTATACCAGATGCTCTTTAATTATGGGGAGGTAATCATATTACTTACAAAACAGTAAGAGCTGAGAACATATACACATTTCAGTGTCGTCATGAAATAAAACTTACAACAAAATTAGCATTTTAAACCAATTACATAACGGAGTTGCGCAAAAATGATTTTAAGCATCTGTCTTTTCTTAGTTATAAAAATATAAGTAACACATTTAGATAATTTGGAAAAATAGTATTTGATCACTTGAGATGCAACATTATAATTTAAACTTTATCAGGTTTTAATTTTTTTCCTTCTTTTCATCTTTTTATGGAATCCAGAGAAATTGGTACATTGATATATTTCATTTCTCTTAATTTTATGTACTAAGTGTGATGGTAGTCATAGTAAAATATCTACATCAGATTCCATTGACTGCAAGCATGATAGCCTATGAAATACTTATTAATTTATTCTGTTATTCCACTATTCTCAATTGCTAAATGAAAATTAAGCAGAAATGAGAAAACATGGCTAGACCAATTTCCCACAGCATTTATCTTATTTCTCAGTAGTTTCCATAATCAGTATTGATGACCAGAGCCTTCCCCAGTAGCATGTAGCCCATTAAACAGTTCAATTCAACTGACATAGGAAATCTGTTAGCTTTTATCACTTGGCCTGGTACTGTGTATTCATACACAAAGATGAATAAAACACAGTCTCTGCACTCAAGGAATTCAGTCTCATGGTGTATAGAGACCTGTGAAATACCAACTGTTGATTGAAGTCTGCACAGAATGCAGACAGGGGTGGGCTCCGTCCTGCCTGGTCCCAGGAAGAACTGCCTGGAGGAGAATCTCTCTATAGTCACATACCCACAGACATGCAAAGGCAAACATTTTAGACTCAGGTCCCCAATGACTATGCCCCTCTACCCCCAGGGATGCAATTCAAGGACTTCTGGTTGCCCCACACACACACACACAATATGTTCCCTATCCAATGCCACACTCCTCCATTGCTACCTGAGGAATCCTTGACAAGGACAGGAACAAGGAATCAGAGAATGGGCGTCTAGATGCCTGGCATTGACAACCTGAGGTCACAGAAATCCTCGTCCATAAATCTATGGGTGGTCAATAAGGAGGAAAAGACCATGTTTCTTACCATGCCAGTAGCATGTGGGAAAGAAATCAATACCTCAGACCTGAGGTCTGGAGCCTGATATTTCAGTCTTAAAAAGGAGAGAGGAAATGAAGGAAGATGAGTCAAGGGAAGGGGTCTGGCCTCTATCAATCATGAAAAAACACATGTTTCTTAACCTGCAGCAACTAGAATCAAGAAGAACTGGAATGACTTCACAGATTAGTTTAAACTGTGTTGGGAAAGACCACCAATAGACAGCATGAAACAGTTAAAATTAGTTTGTCTTCAGGACCAGCTTTGGTGGAGTCATTTCAGGAACTTAGTGAAATATAAAATCTCTTCAAAAGAATGCAGATTATGTATGTAGTCTATAGTTGGAACTAAGACTTAAATCCACTCACATTTATGGTTACATATTAGTTTGAACATTTTTGTTTTTGTTTTTGTTTCCCAAAGAGAGATGATAGGGAAGCCATAGGAAGAAAAAGCTAGAAAATGGAAGTCACTAGGAACTTAAAATAGAAGAGAGGACATATCCAGTAATGGAAAATATAGCAAGAAAAGCATGGCTGGAGTCTCCAGAAAAAAAATTCATTTGCTTCACTATAATTCTTAGTGTTGACACTTTTTACATTAGACAACATTTCAGCATCATTGCCCATGCTGTACAATCCAAGACAAATTCAGTAGTAACTCAGATTACTCTGGGTACTTTCTGGAAGCAATTTAATTGTTCTTGAAATCTCCACAGACTTATTACCATTAAGTACTTATGCAGCTTGACAGAAACATTTATAATCAAGGTCTTTTCTCTTGGAGATAGGTCAGATTTTAGATATAGATAATAACTGAAGGCTATGTTTTTTACCTAAAACACAGTATCTTGTATTGATAGAACAACTTTTTGAAGTACCTTCTCATATACAGTCCTCAAAGTCACTCCGTCATAGAAATAGGCAGAACAAGAATTACTATCTCCATAGGTGGCCAAACTAAATTACCAGCTGTATCAATTAAGAAAAGCTATGTTAGGCTATAGCAACAAACACTCCCAAAGTCTCTGTGGCTTAATGCAACAAAGGTTTACTTCCCACATATTCAAAGTCTACTGCATGACTGGGAAAATCGCCAACTATGGTAGATTAAAAATGACCAGAAATGGTTTTGTAGGTCCTCCCATCAAGAAATAGAATCTGTTTTCCCGTCCTTTCGATTTAGGATGGTCTCGGGACTTGCAGAAATAAATCTGTGTGGGTTCCGAGTCAAGCTCTCAAGAGGCCTCCAGCTTCAGCTCTTACTCTCTTAGAATTTTGCTCCCTCAAACAAGTCCAGATTAGACTCCTGGAGAAGGAGAAACAATGTGGAGTGAGAAACTCAGCTGTCACAGACATTCCAGTCATCCCAGCTGAGGCCCAGATAAGTAGTGAGGTTGTACTAGGCCATCCAGCCCCAGCTAAGCTGGCCTTCACAAGAACCACCCAGCCAACCTGCAGAACCACGAATGGTAATACATAATTTGTGTAAGCCACTAAGCTTGGAGTGGCCTGTTACTCAGTAATAGCTAACATAAAATAAGCAACTGTCCTCCAGCAGGCTGAGAAATGCAGGCTACCTCAGTCTTTCATCATCTCTCTATCACCATATGCTTCTATGATTGTAACAGCAGAGAAAGAAACTACTGGGAGTTCATGTGCTGGCAATTAAATACTTTCCCCAGAAAGAACTGATGTCACCTCTTCATACCACCCACAGGCTTTAACCAACCACATGACTCTGCCCAACTAGAAGAGGTATTGAGGAATGGTAGTCCTCTTATGGGCCTAAAAAAGGAGAGAAAAACAGTTATGGATAAGATCTAGGAGATTTACTAAACCAGCAAACAGCCTTAACAGTGTTTTAGTATTTAACTGTCCCTCAGAACTGACTGGTTATCATTAGAAACTTCTTTGGTTTCAATCCCATTGTGATTATTTTTAGAATTTTTTAATTGGCTTTACAAAGTAAATCAACACTGTCTGTATTATTACACCAGACTGAATTCAGTACTGAATTCAGATTATCCTGGTTGCTGCCTGGTAGCTAGTGAAGGATGTGTGAGGCCACATGAACTTTCTCAGGCCATAGTGATACCGTTTAATAAATCACTCCTTCAGGAACAGAGGTATAAGGTTTCCAGCACCTGGATACCTAAACTGCCACTAGGCATGTGTTCTATATAAAAGGCCAGAAATTATTGCCTTCTTATCTTCCTCTAAAGTAAAAAGCTATGAATAACACTCCCTTAAAGTGTTTTATAATAGAATGCATTTCACCTCATAACAAACCAGTGAGAGAAACAAGAACAATGAGAATTTATTCTCCCTCAACTTAATGCAATGTTGTCAGAGGTCTAGAATGGCTCTTCTCAGCTCAATCAAACCTTTATCAGCAACCCTGCCTGGAACAATAAGACACAGCAAAGGATTTTAGTGGCTTAGCTCTTCAAGTGTCTTTAATTGAGTGTGTTAAGAACTTAAAATTTTAAAAAGTCAAAGTCAGGCTGGTCGTGAAAGTAGTAGATGGAACTGCTAAGAAGAGGACAAACAAAAACCTTATTATGCATTGTTTTTTATTATTAGGGTTGGGCACTATACTAATTTCCATTGCTGCTCTAACAAATTACCATAAACTTGGTGGCGTAAAACAACACAAATATATTATCCTACCATTCTGGGTCTCACTGGATTAGAATCAAGGTGTTGGCAGGGTTGGGTTCCTTCTGGAAGCTCGATGGGAGAATCTACTTCTTTGATTTTCCAGCTTGTAGAGTCTGCCTGCATTCCTTGGGCACAGCCCCTTCCTCCATCTTTAAGTCATCTGTGGCCGACTAAGTCTTTCTCACATCACATGACACCAACTCTTCTGTCTCTCTCTTTCACATTCAAAGACCCATGAGATCACCCTGGGCCCACCCAGATAAGCCAAGATAATCTTTCCATCTCAATATCCTCAACTTAATCACAGCTGCAAAGTCACTTTTGCCATGTAAGGTGTTTTGGTTTGCCAATGCTGTAAGAATGTAATATACCAGAAATTGATTGGCTTTTACAAAGGGGATCTATTAGGTTACAAATTTACAGTTTTAAGGTTATGAAAATGTCCAAATTACGGCATCAACAAGAAGATATCCTTACTTAAGAAAGGCCAATTGTGTCTGGGGTTTCTCTGTCACATGGGAAGGCACAGGGTGACATCTGCTGGACCTTCTCTCCTGAGTTAGTTTCAAAATGGCTCTTTCAGCTTTTGTGGGTCCTTCTGGCCTCTCCTGGGGCATTTTCTTTCTCTAAGTGTCTGTGGGTCCTCTCTTAGCTTCTCTGGGGCAAATTCTGGATCTCATCTCTTAGCTTAGCATCTCCCAGGGCATTTTCTGTCTCGAAGCATCTGTGTTTTCTCTACTTGATTTCTTTTCTCTGATCTCTGTATCAGCTCTCTTCAAGGACTCCAGTAAGTGGATTAGGACCCACTTTGAATGGGTGGGTCATATCTCCATGGAAACAACCTAATCAAAATGTCCCACCCACAATAGGTCTGCACCCACGGGATTGGATTAGAAAACCATGGCTTTTCTGGGGTATATAACAGTTTCAAACCAGCACATAAGGTAACACATTCATAGGTCCTAAGTATTAGGGTGTGGACATCTTTAGGGCACCATTAACCTCCCTCCCACAGACACTCCTCCCAGTATCCCAAGAAGCCTTTCTGTCTTTTCTATGTACAGGTAGAAAAAAAAATTAAAGTTTTGTCAGACGTTTATGATCATTCAAGAAGCAAATTGCCTCAACAGTGCCCAGTGCCCTCAAGTTTTGGGGAGTGGAACTCAGCCCGCTAGTCACTGTGCCTTTACTATACTTGGGAAGCTGAATGGGTCTTGCATCCATCTGTAACTTGCTCCTGCTCTTCTGAGTCATTACAAGAACCTCTCGGCCCTCTTGGCCTGAATAAGTTGTAGAAAGTACATTGAACAAAACTTCAAGGAAGCAATCTCCAGGAGGAAAATCATACTGATACTAAAAGGTAAGGATAAAGTTATGTCCCTGATTTCAGCTTTATTACATTTTCTATTCTTGCTGCTGCACTTCATAAGGGAGGTTTTTAATCAATGTGAGTCTACTGACTTCCTTGCAAACCAAACAGAACTGTTTTCCTTTGTAAAATCAAATCTAATAAAGTTTTTCCATGAATCTGCTCTTATTGGGGGAAAGCACTCCAGAGCTTTAAGAAAGTAAATGAATGGAACAGCCTACATAGAAGTGTGAAGTAGAAAATGATGGGTCATCTATTGAGCAAAAACTTTTAACATATCTCAATCAGGACATAGTATAGTGTCTTACATAGGGAAGTATTCAGCAATGGAGTAGTTGATGACAAAGAAAGGGAAGATAAATTAGAGTCCCAAAAAGGAAAGAAAAGATTAGAAGTACAAATTTATGTGACCCAATGCAAATGGCCTATTGTGTCATATTTCATGCATTTCATTCAGTTAACAATTTGAGCCATGAGTGCCAGGCTTGATGCTAGCCATCAGGGATATAATTACATTGTCACTGCCTTTGTGGAACTCACAGTCTAGTGATGGAGAGAAGCATATGTCAAACACCTAAAGGAACCTATAATATAAACTGAGACAAGATCTAAGAAAAGACACAGGCTGCTATGAGAAAGGAGGGCCAAATTTAAGAGGGAGGTGGCCAGAGAAGGCATCTAATAACATGGCCTGGCATAGGGCTGTTGACAGTGGGATGAGGCACAATGGAAGAGACTACAACCTAAAGAGACAGATATCCACAAGAATGAAGCGAGAGCTGGAGACATGGGCCCTAGGAGCAGAAAAAAGCAGAAGGTCCTCGACAATATTCAGAGAAAAGGAGTAATAGCATTGTTCTGGTGGGCAGGCAAGTGGGGGGAGCTCAGGAGTGGAGGACAGAAGTGTTCAACATTCAAAGGGGTACCAGCCTCAGGCAAGCATCCACTGTTAGCAGAAGCCTCACTCCCAGGCTCCAGGAAGGATTGATGCTAACTCCCTGCTTATTTGTTGAACTATAGCACCTTTGGTACCCACCAGGGTCAGAACTGGTCCCAGAGACAAGAACAACGCTGGTAGTGCAGCTGCTAGTCTACTGCAGCCATGGGGAGAATCGGGCAGTAGAAGGGCATCAGCCAGGTAGCTAAGTCCTGACATCCACTGTCAACAGCCCTATGCCAAGCCATGTTATTAGATGCAAAACCTTTGCACATACTTTCCCAGCCACCTGTTCCAATAATACCATCTGTTATTTCAGATCTAAGCTCAAATTTCTCTTCCATAAGGAAGCCTTCTCTGGACACCTCCCTCCCAAATTTGGCCCTCCTTTCTCATCATTTCCTGTTCAAAGCTGAAAATGCAGCTTGATTACTTTCATCTTAGAAACTGTCATTATATCCTCATCATCACAGAGGCAACACCCGCAAAGAAAAAAGCAGAGGTGGTTTGGGCAAGTGTTTAACTCTTTCAGCTTCATCAGCTGATTGCGATAACAAATACGCTCAGCTTTGTTATGCAGTGGAGTTCTTGTGTATAAAGCAGTTTGCACAGTGTTCTCATTAAGAGGTAGCTGGTAGTCTTTCCTAATCCACCTACCTCATTACTCAGAGAAGAACAATGTGCCCAGAAAGACTAAATATCTGATACTCAAGTATTCTGATTCCCACTATCCTCTTCCCACAAATGACATGTGCCCTCCTTCACCAAGTGAAGCTGAATGCTGCTAACACTCAACAGCAAAAGAGGAACCAGGAAGGCACAATTTCTACTAAGCCAGGACAATAAACCAGTCCATTCTTCCTTCTGACTTCTGAGTTTTCTGTGTTGCTTTTAAAAGCACCTGTGCTGGTTTGAAAGGATGCATGTACCCTAGAAAAGTCATGTTTTAATCCTAAACCCATTTTGTAAAGGGGTTTTTTCTAATCCCTGTTCAGAATGGTATGTTTGAAACTGTAATCAGATCATCTTCCTGGAGATGTGATTTAATCAAGAGTGGTTGTTGAACTGGATTAGCTTGATTAGTTTCTAAAGTCCTATAAAAGAGGAAACATTTTGGAGAATGAAGGAGATTCTGAGACAGCAGAATGACATAGGCATGAGAACCACCAGTCAGCGACCTTTGGAAATGAAGAAGGAAAATGCCTCCCAGGGAGCTTCAAGAAACAGGAAGCCAGGATAGGAAGCTAGCAGATGATGCCATGTTTGCCATGTGCCCTTCCAGATGAGAGAAAAATCCTGACCGTGTTCACCATGTGCCTTTCCAGATGAGAGAGGAACCCTGACCGTGTTCACCATGTGCCTTTCCAGATGAGAGAAAAATCCTGACCGTGTTCACCATGTGCCTTTCCAGATAAGAGAGAAACTCTGACTGTGTTAACCATGTGCCCTTCCACTTAAGAGAGAAACCCTGAACTCCATTGGCCTTCCTGAACCAAGGTATCTTTCCTTGGATGCCTTAGTATGGACATTTCTATAGACTTGCTTCAATTGGGACATTTTCTTGGCCTTAGAACTGTAAACCAGCAATTTATGAAATTCCCCTTTTAAAAACCATTCTGTTTCTGGAATATTGCATTTCAGCAGCTAGCAAACTAGAACAGCATCTGACACCACAAGATGTTTTAAATATCTCCTCTATCTTTTAATACTTTAATAGTTTCACTGTTTACATTGTGATCTTGAAAAATGTTCGAGGAGGGGTTTTAGGCAAGGAAATGATATGCTCAGATATTCATAACACAGTATCTTTCTGGTCTCAGAGCAGAGAGGACTATAGAAAAACAAAGGAGGATTAAGGAAAATCAGGGAGCACATCGTGGCAGTGGTCCAGGCATAAAAGTGTGATAGCATCTACTACACAGGAGGCAGTAGGAATGGAGAGAAGTAAATATATTTGAGATACAGTTACAATTAGCATCCATGTTACTGAGAGATTGCATGGAATAGACAGAGGTGAGGGAGGACTGAGAGTTAATGATGACATCTAGGTCTTCTTATTTAGCCAACAAGGGTTGGAATTCATTGAGAAAATATAGTATAAGGAGTTATTTGGGGAGGATATATTATGGGCTCAGTTTTCAAACAGTTAGACAAAGTTTGAAAAGTCTATTGTCAGTAGGATATAAAGTTCTAGAACATATCAGAAGAGTTTGGGTTGGAAATATAGATTAATTGCCATAGAGATGGTAATTAAAAGCATGGAAATAGATTAAATTATCTAAGGGGAAGAGTGTAGAGTGAAAAACAAAAAGATACCAAGACAGAACCCAAAAGAACCCCAGAGGAGTGGGCAGGATCACCAGGGGTCCACAAAACTAATAAAAAAGTCAGAAGTGTTCTAATGACATATGATTCTAAGCATAAGACCTTAATATTTGACCTGCTGTACTCTGAGCCCACCCTTTAAAGTCAATAATGATTCCATCACTGACAGGTCATTAGTCTCACTTAAATCCATTAAGCTAGCAAAGAATTATCGATCAGGATAGCAATCGGGTAAAAATTCCAAATGCAGCAACCTACATTTGCAAAATGTTTCTTTCTGCGAAAATGTTTAACAGTAAAATACTTTAAGTGCAGATGTCAAACTAAGAAAAATAGAAAAGTTCAGAATACTACATTTCTGTTAGAGACCTCTTTTCTACAATAAATTTTAATAATATGCATTAAATATGTATGTATGTAGAACTATATATATTTGGTAATTTGCTTTCAAGTCTTGATTGCTTTTTGTACACATTCCAAATTCTAAAATGCAAGTACTACTCATTAATTTTATTTAATAAGAATCATAAATATATTGAGTTTAATATATTTAATAATGTTGGAGAACTGATTTGTACATCTGAGAACTCAGCCATTGCAAAGAAGTTCCTCTTCACTTTTTTGAAGCAACTGGTAGAAATTTTCCCATTAAAAAAAAGTCTCTTCACAGCATTATAGTCCCCAAAACTCTTTCTAAAGTTCACATACTTATTAATTCCCCATTGAATCTCTATCCTTAGGTAATTTTTTTGTTTTTAATTGTATTTTCTGCATGTGATTATTAATCTTGGGAAAGGCATTTATACTGGTTTGAAAGGATGTACGTCCCCTAGAAAAGCCATGTTTTAATCAAAATCCCATTCCCTATTCAATACTGTATGTATGAGATTATAATCAGATCATCTCCCTCAATGATGTGATTTAGTCAAGAGTGGTTGTTAAACTGGATTAAGTGACAACATGTCTCCACCCATTTGGGTGGGTCTTGATAAGTTTCTGGAGTCCTATAAAAGATGAAACATTTTGGAGAATGAAAGATTCAGAGAGAGCAGAGAAAGCTGCCACACCATGAAGCAGAGTCCACCAGCCAGCGACCTTTGGAGATGAAGAAGGAAAATGCCTCCTGGGTGGTTTCATGAAACAGGAAGCCAGGAGAGAAAGCTAGCAGATGATGCTGTGTTCGCCACATGCCCTTCCAGCTGAGAGAGAAACCCTGACTGTGTTCACCATGTGCCTTCTCAAGTGAGAGAGAAACCCTGAACTTCATCGGCTTTCTTGAATCAAGGTATCTTTCCTTGGATGCCTGTGATTGGATATTCCTATAGACATGCTTAATTGGGACATTTTCTCCACCTTAGAACTGTAAACTAGCAACTTGTTTAAATTCCTCTTTTTGGAAGCCGTTCTGTTTCTGGCGTATTGCATTCCAGCAGTTAGCAAACTAGAACAGCATTCAAGAAGTTGTGAGAAACATGTTTCATACATTTCTTGTCAACTTGTTTGGGCCCAGGAAGTTTGGTAAATCTATGAAATCTGTCAGAACTTTCAGGATTTATCTTAACCTAACTGTACTGTGGGTATTTTCACGTTTCCTCATTCCTAACATATAGCTAGTTGACATGGTAAATTGGCTTTTCCATTTTCTCTATTAATTTTTCTTTCTTTCAAAGATGACTAGCTCAAAATCCTTCTGCCTTTCCACTTCCCTAACTGAAGATTAACAAGAAACAATGACTCGGCTGCCTTTTGCCAGAGGGCTCAATATAGAACAAATGAAAGTAGACATCACATTGTTTTTATAAGAATGTCTACAATAGAAGCTTTCCTTTTGCTTAACACTCAACAAAAGGAAGAATGATTTTGACTTATCTCTCTAAACTAAAACAAAAAAAATGAGCTGGCTTCATGCACCAAAAGACATTATATTTTCCAATATTCCTATTATCGCATTTTATATTTAGTTAAGATAATAAAGACCATTTATAGAAGGTTGACCTATGTTTTACAGCCTATGTTTCATTTGTTTTTTAACATACTTGATAATTTATGCACCCTCTAAGGGGAAGGGAATTTGCGGAGATTCTAGATTAGAGAGAGGCCATATTGGGTTTATCTCATTTTAATTCACCCTTAAAACATTGGAGTTTTCCAAGGATCAGTCCTCCATCTGCTTTCCTTTTCCACTTCATACTCTCTCCCTAGGTGATGTCCCCCAGTTCTGTAAGTACAAATAAAATCTGTAGTGTTCAGGCCTGGACAAGACAGAATCTGAAAACCTTTCCATTTCAAACCTCTAGAAATACTTCATAAAACATACAAAATTATTTTAAATGTATGAACTGAGGTTCCAAGAAATAAAGAATGCCAGAAATGAAGAGAAAATGGAACACCAGAGTGTAACAACAAGTCAATGAGGTAACTGCTTTGGAGTACAATCATCTGAAATCTCCTGAAAAGAAAAGCTTCAAATATGTGTGTGTGTGTCGGGGAGGGGGGGCGGTGCGCAGGGAATGATAGAATCCTAAGAAGAAATTGACCCATCCACAATCATGGTGGGAAAAATGAAGGCACCTCTGTATGCAGTAGATAGATCAAGCAGATAAAAATTTGAACATACAATTAACAAACTTGTTAACATGATTAACAGATTATATAAAATTGCTGTGGCTGAAATGTGTGCCCCATAAAGATATGTTGAAGCCCTAATCCACAGTCTCAGAATGTGACCTTACTTGGAATTAGGGGCATTAGGGAGGTCATAATGGAGTGGGATGGGTCCCTTTTCCAATTGGTAGATGTCCTTATAAGAAGGGGAAAGGAGACACAGACACAGAGAGAGAAACATGACACTGACAGTGAGGCAGAGATTGAGTTATGGCACAATCCAAGGAATGCCAAGGATCGCTGGCCACTGTCAGAAACCAGGAGAGAGGTATGGAGCAGTTACTCCCCTACAGATTTCAGAGGGAGCATGCCTTGGCTTGACTCTTAAGACCCCCCTCTGACATGGTCCTCTGTGTGAATGACCCAAGCTTGTTTCTCCCTTAGTAACTTACTCTTTGCTGCTTCCTCTATTTAGAATGCTCAGATCTCTGCTCAAATGTCACTGTCTTAGGGAAGCATCCCTGACCACTCTCATAAATAGCCCCTCCACCCCATCACCCTCCGACTCATTAACTTCTTTCATTTCCTCATAGCATCATTCCTCAAACTCATATTATTTCCTTGTCTGCTTACACTTCTCTCACTTGTCTTCTTCAGGGCAAGGAACCTGTCTATCTTAGTCACTGCTGAATCCCCTACACCCGGAACACTGCCTGGCACACAAGGGAAGTCAAGAAAATATCTTTGAAAGAATCAATTATTCTAACACAGTTCTATTCAAAGTGTGATCTGCAGACCACAAAGTATTTGTTACTGGTCTCCAATGAGATAAATACAGAAATTAAGTGTAAGCATTTAGAAACTTTTATAGTATTTTGACATATGCTTGGTCATTTTCCCAGCATTTTATTTTTATTGTGTTCAACAAACATGTTGATCTGCAACAAATTAGGAATTTAAAAACTGGGCCATCACAAGTAGTTTGAGACATGAGGTCTATGGTAGAAAGTAGCTATTCTCCACCTGTTTTTTCCATTATTGCATTTATTTAATTTTCAATAAAATGAGTGTGTAATACAAACCTATATGGTGGGTCCTGGGCTAGGGACTGGAGATCAATGATGAACAGAGATACACTATGCCGTCAAGAATCTCACTGTCTCCTGAAGAAAGCAAATACATTAGAGTCACAAAACAGTGTGACAGATGTACACCAGGATCCTTTCTGGGAGCAGAGTAGGAAGGGGCCCTACCACTGCCTTGGGAGGATTAGGAAGACACCCCAGGATGGTAGAGAAGGTCCCCAAGTGAATGAGGAGCAGGGGCTTTCTGGGCAGAGGAGAAGCATGTGAAGAGTCAAGAAACTGCATTGCACTCAAAAGGTACAAGTAGCAACTCGGGACTAGAATCCCTGGTATTTGACAGTTAGGTAGGAGGAAAGCCTGTGGTACTTTGTTTCACCATCCAAATATTTGCTGCCCCCATTTGCCCTTCTCTACAGGAGGATTGCAATTCATCCTACATTGACCAAGTCAATTTAGGCCTGTTATAGCTGGAATTGTGTTCCCCTAAAAAGATATGTTTAATAGCCAGTCACATGAATGTGTTCCTATTTGAAAATAGGATTTTGGAAGACAAGCCAAACTAGATCACAATCAAATAAACTAGAGTCCTTATAAGGAGAGGAAATTTGGACAGAGACAGAGAGATAAAACAGCCATGTGACAGAGGCAGAGACTGAGCCATATGACAAGCCAAAGAATGTTATGGATTGCCAGCCAGACACTGCCAGAACCCTAAGACTTCAGAGGAAACATGACCCCACCAATACCTTGACTTCAGATGTCTCCCCTCCAGAATTATGAGACAAATTTCTGTTGTTTTAAGCCACCTAGTTTGTGGTAATTTGTTACAGTAGCCCTAGGAAACTAGGAAAGGACCTCTGAAATATGAGTGGAAATGACATGATCCACTTCTGAGAAAATGCTTTGAAAGGCATCAAGGAGTTCCTCTAGCTCTCTGTCCATGGCCACAACCTTGGCAAAGCTGCAGCCAACCCCCAGTGAACATGCAAGGAGGATGGAAAATGAGCCTTGGATATTGTGAGCTCTGGATTTACCACCACAAGATGACTTAGACTAAGCTGACTGGTGGCAGGCCCAGTGCATCGCCCATCTTGGTAGATAGCAGGAGAACTGCCAGCAGGGAAGGTGGTATCCATATATAGTCACCAATTCCTAGCACCGGTTCCTGCTCCCCACATTACAGCCTTTTTGACTTCCTCAACTGATGGCCCCATTTTGAGCAGATAATCAGGAGAGTATTGACCTCTAATTTTTTCAGGGTACCTTGCTGTGCCATACGAAGTCAGAATGGGAGAGTACCCTTGTTCTAGTTTGCTAGCTGCTGGAATGCAACACACCAGAGATGGATTGGCTTTTCCCAGAAGGGGATTTATTTAGTTCAAAATGTATAGTTCTTCAGAGGAAAGGCAGCTAACTTTCAATTGAGGTTCTTTCTTACACAGGAAGGCACAGGGCGATCTCTGCTGGCCTTCTTTCCAGGCCTCTGGGATCCAACAACTTTCCCCGAGGTGATTCCTTTCTGCATCTCCAAAGGCCTGGGCTGAGCTGTGAGTGCTGAGATGATGCCCTAGGGGATTACGTTACTGGTTGGGGTGATTGACCCTGACTATCAGGAGAAATAGGACTGCAGCTACACAATGGAGGTAAAGAAGAGATTTCCTGGATATACTGGTTTGAAAGGAAGTGTGCCCCCTAGAAAATCCATGTTTAAATCAAAATCCCATTTCATAAAGGTAGAATAATCCATATTCAATACTGTATGTTTGAAACTGTAATCAGATCATCTCCCTGGATGATGTGATTTAGTCAAGAGTGGTTGTTAAACTGGATTGGGTGACGACATGTTTCCACCCATTTGGGTGGGTCTTGATTGGTTTACTGGAGTCCTATAAAAGAGGAAGCATTTGGGAGAATAAGAGATTTGGAGAGAGGAGAAAATGCTGCAGCACCACGAAACAGAGAGTCCATGAGCCAGCGACCTTTGGAGATGAAGAAGGAAAATGCCTCCCGGGGAGCTTCATAAAACCAGAAGCCAGGAGAGAAGAAGCTAGCAGATGATGCTGTATTCGCCATGTGCCCTTGCAGCTGACAGAGGAACCCTGACCGTGTTCACTATGTGCCTTTCCAGATGAGAAACTCTGACTGTGTTTGCCATGTGCCCTTCCACTTGAGAGAGAAACCCTGAACTTCATCAGGTTTCCTGAACCAAGGGATCTTTCCCTGGATGCCTTAGATTGGACATTTCTATAGACTTGTTTTCATTGGGACATTTTCCCAGCCTTAGAACTATAAACTAGCAACTTATTAAATTCCCCTTTTTAAAATACCATCCCATCTCTGGTATATTGCATTCTGGCAGCTAGCAAACTAGAATGCTGGAATATAGGAAATCCCCTAGGGCATCTTTTAGTATGCCCTGTGATTAAAATCAATGGAAAATTGCAGCAACTCAATCCAGGTAGGGCTATCAATGGCTCTGAAACTTCAGGAAGGAAAGTTTAGGTCACCCCACCTGGCCAAGAACCACAGTCAGCTGAAGTGCTTGCTGAGCATAAGGGAACATGGAATGGGTAGTGGAAGAAGGTAGTGACAAATATGAACTATGCCACATGATAGTTACAGAAACAAGGACTGTAAATGCTGCTTTGTTCATGTTATACTATTAAAGTTGTAAGATATCAAATTTAAGAATGAATATTACCCTAGGACTTACACCTTATTCTGGAAAGATTTAATGTGTTTCTGGTAAAGCAGGACAGTTGAGTACTGTTAAGTGAGAAAAAAAATGTCTTTTATTGTTTTCTATTTAGAAATTAAGTATGGTTTAAGGTGAAGAGTATAGCTGCCAAGTTGACAAGGGGTGGACTGTCATGGTCAGGTTCATGTGTCAACTTGGCCAGGTGGTGGTTCCTGTCTGTCTGGTTAGGCTAGTGCTGGCCTGTCTTTTGCTATGAGGACATTTCATAGAATTAAATCATGATCATGTCGGCTATATCCACAGCTGATTTCATTTGTAATCAGGCAAGGGGAGTGTCTTCTTTAATGAGTGATGCTTTATCTAATCACTGGAAGCCTTTTAAGGAGGATTCAGAAGAGACATGCTCTCTTCCTCCAACGGAATCATCAGCTTTGCAGCCTGCCCTGCAGACTTTGAACTCTATGTTCCCACAGTTACGTAAGACACTTTTATAAATTTTATATTTTTGACTATTTCCTGTTGATTCTGTTTCTCTTGAGAACCCTAACTAATACAACCCTCCAGCAGCTATAGCATTCTGAATGAATCTTAAGGTATACCATTCATTCATTTGGCACTATCATGGGATGATTCCAAAACTGAATGTGATAGGCAACTATATCAGTCAGGGTTCTCAGAGAAACAAAGCCATAGGCTAGATGGGAGATGGATGGATAGATAGATAGATAGATAGATAGATAGATAGATAGATAGATAGATAGATAGATAGATAGATAGATAGACAGATAGATAGTTTTGTCCCTCTGTACATCTAAACAGCTATTCTCTGTCATTTACTGAGTGCCTCCATAGGAGTACAGAGGCAACCATCTGAAAGGAAGGACAACAGGAAACCTGTCTTGTAGCTGTGTTTACATAGTAAGCATATTATTTCTTACTTAGACTTTATGATTATTTGGAGTGGTTGGGCTCATAGTGGGAGATTTAACCCTACCCCCAGCTACCATTACTGTGTATTCAAATATTCAGAATCCCTATCACATGCCAGGCACTATCATAGTTTCTGGGACTACAACAGTGAACAGAGAAATAATTCCTCCTCCAATGAGCTTGTGGGAGATGTAGAAAAATAAGCAAGTAACTATAAAAGAATATGAGGAGTTCTATGACAGTGATAGACCAATAGAAGAAGTACATAAACCAGACTGGAGTTTGCAATGAGAGTGACCAGGGGAGTTATATCTAAACTGAGAAGAGAAGAGTAACTAGAGATTAGTCCAGCAAAGAGGTGGGAATCAAAAAATGACATTGCAATCCTCGGGGGGAGAAGCAAGAAGAGGACATGACAAGTTTGTAGTGATCAAGCAGCAGCAATTTGGATCCTCCCAATTCCACAAGGTGTGTCCTCTGTCAAAAAGTGAAGCTGTATGCTAGGAAACACCTTGAATAGACACTAGAAGGGAACTAACCATTCCTCTGCCTGATAGGAAATCCAGTTCCTGTGTTTAACCCTGACAAGGTATCACAGCATTAGAGAAGAGAAGTTGCTAAGTTTTCTTAGTGTAGTGTCCTTAGTGTAGTGTCACAAAAAGACCAGGACCTAAGAGTCAGAATAGAGACTGCCATTTACCAGCTGTGTGACCAGTGGTGAGTTACTCAACCACTCTGAGCTTCAGCTTCCTTAACAGCAAAATGCCACCTCCCAGGGTTATGCTAGAGATTAACTGAAATTGTGCACATGAAACATATGCTTTCTTCTTAGTAGGTACCCCATAATTATTCCTTCCCCATCACAACCACTTCCGTCTTCAATGCAAATGACCTCTGAAAGCAAATGCTGAGCTCCCCACCCATTAAATACACACACATGCACACACACACAACACACATGCAGGCATATCCCCAGCTCATTTTCTATCCAAGGAGAGTTCCTAAATGATCCTCCCTAAAGTTCCTCCTATACTGGGGCAAGAGATTCCCCATGTGAGAAGCATGGCGTTTGTTTCTGTCCCACTTCTCTCAGCTGAGAGTCTCTGGCAAGGAGAAGATACCAGTTTCGGTGCTGACAGTAGGTTGAAAATGGTCCTGTCCACACTACAGCAGCCTCTCTGATCTCTACCAAGAGGGAAAAAAATGTCAAATCTATATATTCCTACATTTTGTTTGGGTGTGTTTGAAATGAAAGATATTTATAAGGTACTCCCATCTAAAAATATCTAAATGAATTGACCATGCTTACAAATCTGAAAGAATATTTATACAATTGCATTGTGGCAAATCTGAGCGTCTTAAACATAGTATAATCTATTGATCCCCGAGAAAGTCTTGCCAACCCCTTCTTGGTATAAATTATAAATACTCTGCTGCTTCAGAGTAGCTTTAGTTTAGCATAGTATTTCTTCTCCTTAGGAATGCAACAGATCAGAAGAGAGATGGAAATATCATTTGAGGCTGTATAAAACAAAAGAGATGCTGCTGAAGAAATAAAAGACAAAACCAAAAGAGAAAATGTAAGCCACCTGGGAAAGAGCTAATACAACCCTGTGAATCTCACCAGAAAACCAAATAATAGGAAAGGAAGGTTAATAATGAATGAACAAATAGATTGGAATTGGATACTCTAAACCCTACAGAAACAAAAGCCTTCTTATCTGTTCTGACTTTGGCTCTGTTTCTCACTTATTGAAATCCCAGGCTGACTCTAGAAATCATGTCTTCAGAAATTCCACTCTATGAGAAGTTAGCAGGCATAACTCAGTATGTAGGGAGTAGATTTTTAATAAAGTAAAAATTAAGAGTTTATCCAAAAGCACACTTCAGTTTATGATTTCTTGGGTTTTCCTGCAGCAGAATGGCAACCCAGAGGGCAGAGCAGGGTGAAATACACTCTCAGCCAAGAAAGAATTGTCACCTGCTATTCTATTTGTACCTAATATGTATGTAACAAATAAGTAAGCACATGTGGTGTTGCGGGGGCCCTAAATTCTTGTTAGTTAATTTACTCTGCCAATTCATCAACCACCTGTGTTTAGGAAACTTCACCCAGAAAGTCATTCTGCCTGGGATGGATAGGCACCATCTGTTATAATAATTCATTGGATTTAAGCCTATCAACATTCCTTCAAGGCATATAAGGCATTTATTATTATTATTATTTTCAGATAGAGAAAGTTGAATCTTAGAGGCTAAGTAACTGGCATAAAGTCACATCCCTTAATCTGGTAAGTGATAGAATCAGAACTCCAACCCTGAACTTGTGACCCCAAACTTGTGAACCTTGACCTTGCATATAGCAATCTCTCCAATGCCAAACATTTTTCTTTCATCTAAACCTGATTAAGTAGCAATTCGATGAAGCTTGAATAAAAATTTATATTAAAAAAAAGCCTCCATTTATTAAAACCCACAGTTCAGACTAAGTTCAGACTAACAATTAATAGCACATTGTTATAAAACTTTTCAGCCTATATTACTCTGCCAATTTGAAACTATTATGTGCCCCAGAAAAGCCATGTTTTAATCCTGATCTAATCTTGTGGGGCCAGACCTGTTGTTTAGGGTGGGAAACTTTGACTGGATTGTTTCCATGGAGATGTGACACACTCAATTGTGGTGTGGCCTTTTGATTAGATGGAGATGTGACTCCACCCATTCAAGGTGGGTCTTTATTAGTTTACTAGAGTCCTTTACAAGGGGAAACATTTGGAGAAACCTCAGATTGCAGATGCTTGGAGAACAGTTGCTTCAGAGCTGACAGAGACACAGATGTTTGGAGCTACTTTGGAGAAGTTTGGAGTGCCAACAGAGAGAGCAGATGCCTAGACACAGGCAGAGCCCAGCAGATGTCGCCATATGCCTTCCCATGAGATGCTAAATAAGCCAGAACCTGAAGAGGGCCAAGAGAAGCCAAGAGATGAAACCCGGCCCTGGAGAAACCAAGAGAGGAACCCCCACAAGAAATAGAGGCTGAAAGCAACAGAGCCTAGGAGCAAGGGACCAGCAGATGCCAGCCAGGTGCTTCCCAGCTGACAGAGGTGCTCTGGACACCTTTCTTGAGTGAAGGTAACCTCTTGTTTGTGTCTTAATTTGGATATTTTTCTGGCCTTACCACTGTAAACTTGCAACTTAATAGATTTCCTTCTTAAAACTCGCTCTAATTCTGGTATATTGTACTATGGCAGCTTTAACAAACTAAAACACTACTTTTCAATACAGTATGTTTTATAATATATTAACATCCCAATTTTATGAATTGGAAGACCAAGACTCAGAGCAATAAAATGGCTCCAAGTTACAAGCTAGTGTGTGGCAGATTCAAGACTGAAAAGCAGGCTTTCTAACTCCCAGGTTTGTGCAGTCCATCCCATTCTTTCTTTTTGGAGAGCCCTTGCTAGATTGCTGCAGCATAGCATTTAGGAATGGCTCCTCCATTGTCAATGACTTCTCATGATGCTCAAGTAATATTCTAAGGAAACATCTATCAGTACCTGAGTGCTCCCCAGAATCAGCACGAAGTATGTAAGAAGCCTCCAACTGGACCAGAATCTTGACTCAGAATCAGGATACCCTGTAAGAACTGAAATGTAGATTCCTTTTTGCAACTCTCTTGCCTGCCCTGAATTTGTGCCCCATTCTCTGTTCTGTTTGATGACACTTGTGGTGTCTTTCATCGCTGCCCTGTCTATATTCTGACCTGCTGTCTTCCAGAACCCTTAAACTTGCCTTCACCACAGTAAGTGTCTTTCTGCTCTGATATCTAGCTTGATGCTTACCTCTAACTTGCTGCTCAACTTTAAGCTCCCACTTTAAATTCTGGTTCTCTGAGTCTCACAGCTCTGCCACCACTCATAATGCAGGAGAGACACTGGCACCCAGCTCCTTGCTCTCCTGTTCTTTCTTCTCTGAGTCAGATCAGAAAGAACCAGCTCTGTGGACATCTTGGTTCTGGCAACTGAAAGTCTTTCAGCTATTTTTAGCCATATAAACAAAATCATTTTCCATGTTAATCTCAGCAACCTGAAAGAACTCTCCTTTTGATACTTAAAGTTGTTCTTTATGCCATGGGACAACAAATAAGTTAACCTATAGTTTCCTTAAGGAATATTTAGCAAGTTAAAACTTTTACAAACTGCCTCAATAAGAGGTACTCCCCCCAGATTGATAATACAGCCCTTCCAGAATATTTTAAATAAAATTTCCACAAGATTTTTGCATAGCAATTTGAAATAGCCCATGATATCACCATTTTATAAGTCTATGATACCCTCTATTCTGTTGATTCTCTGTTAAACTTTATCTTGGATGTATGATCTGATGGACAACTGGTGTGGTTTGGTGGGGTGGTGGTTGGTTGGTTGGTTGGTTGGTTGGTTTTTGGTCTTTGGTTCAGTTTCTATGATAATTACCCTATAGACTATTTTTACTTTCCAAGCATTCACTTTGCAAGGTAGTCTGTGGTTCTTCCTATGACCAGATTTTTTAGCAAGAAGTGCTCCACATTCTTTCCCCCATTGCTTTTTCTCCTGATCCTGTCTCTAGGCCCAGGGAGGCCCATTAGCCCAGGCTATTCCTTAAGGGCTATCAAATTCCACAAGCAAATACTGTGATCCTGCTGCTATTCTTGTAGTATCTTTGATTTTTTAATTCTCTAGTTATTCCAAAAACCTAAATGCTCGCCAAACACAATGACAGTAACAGCACACATTCATGGGAGAAGTTGAGCAGATATGATCATCAAAGTAAAATTACTTTCATTTGTTCATTTTTTCACATAGTTTCCGAGTCTTTTCTTCTGAATTCCTGAATAAGTCCAAGCTACCAAGATTTCCCCTGGACATTATTCCACAAATACTTGGTTAGAAAGACATGATTTGCTTTCAACTTATTGGTAAAAGGGATTTTAAGAATTCTTTTGCATCCCATATCGAGAAACTGATTTTTACCGGCTCACAGTTTCATTATGAAAGTGAGAGGCCTTCCTTTATTTAGGTGAAACTCACAAGTATTACATATGTCTAGGACCTAACTATTTTCATTTTCTCCAAAGTGGTATTTGAAAAAAATTTTCAATGGGCAAAAAAAAAGAGATTTTAAAATATATATATAAATCAAAAATATATAATTGTTTTTTTAAAAAACTTTTTTTCCAAATAAAATCTGGTTTGATAAAATTGCAATAAAATTTGTATGTTACTGGTGCCAGGCTAAGAATTTTCTAAGCACTTTTAATATATTGACATGATTCATCTTCACAAGTCTATAAAAAAAATGTTACCCTGACATCATCATTATACAGATAAGGATACTGGGGTGAGTTTGAGTAACTTACCTAAGGTCATAAAGCTATAAAGTTGGTGGAACAGGATTTAAATCTACACAGTCTAGTAGTATATTTAAATCTATGGATCTAATCCAGGTTTTTAACCACTATGATATGCTACCACTTCCTTTAGGAAAGTAGTTTGACAAACTAAATCAAGAGGAATGAAAATACCATGCATTTTGATCTGGCAATCTCACTTTTAGGAAATTATACTAATACAAGAATATAAAATGATAATACCTCTATTTGTGAAGCTGTTAACCTCAGCAATACAGATAATAGTGAAAAATATGACCAAATCTAGACATTCAGCAATAGAACAATAAATTATGATATTCTCTTTTAAGGGGTGATATTAAACCATCTTTGAAAATTATGTTTAGGGAAGCAGAGTACAACATGAAAACATTTATAGAAATATTATAGAATTCTATTTTTACAACATATGAATAAAAAATCATGTTCATAAAAATTTTATAGTGACAGATTAAAGATTTTAAAGTGACATGTTATGTGTTAAATGAAAATCCATGCTTCATTTCTACTTACTATACAAGCAGCTATAGCTTACTTCATGGAGAAATTATATTTCTGAAAACACAACACGTTTTACATTAAATTTTCTCATGCACATACCAATGAAGCAAGAGAGAGAAAGTGATTTTAATATAAAACAGAAGACAGATTATCTAAGAAAATCTTGAGACAAATTTTTTTTAAATCCTTCTAAGACTATGGTCTTCTTGATTGGAACATAATTGTCACCTCATTGGATAGCATTTTGACACTATATATCAAAAGTTAATAAAATACTCAAATTCTTAGACCAGGTGAGCATACCTAGTCTTGTTGCTGTGGACATAAGCCAACGGTACGTGAACCTCACCTGTTGCTAATTACATCTGCAGTCAGCTAGGAGGCAGGCCTGCTGCAATGAATGACATTTGACTTAATTGGCTGGTGCTTAAATGAGAGAGCGCAAGGTAGCACAGCCTAATCCTCATCTCAGTACTCGCAGCTCAGCCCAGACCTTTGGAGATGCAGAAAGAAGTCACCCTGGGGAAAGTTGTTGGAACCCAGGGGCCTGGAGAGAAAACCAGCAGAGACCATCCTGTGCCTTCCACGTAAGAAAGACCCTCAGTGGAAAGTTCTGCCTTTCCTCTGAAGAACTAACAAAATAAATCCCCTTTTATTAAAAGCCAATCCGTCTCTGGTGTGCTGCATTCCAGCAGCTAGCAAACTAGAACACCAGGTAAACAAAAAAATCTAGAAATTTATCCTTAGAAAATGTTAGCAAATAATGAATAGAGAGTGCTAAGAGATGGAAATGACATGAAGATTCCACTGGAACATGTAGCAGAGGGAAGTAGCCTTGACTAGAATTCTGGTCCTGCTGGGACTGGAAAGATTGCCTTGAAAGCCAGGTGAAGATACCATGGGAGGAAGTTCAGACCAATGAGCCACATATGGATAGTCCAGAGGTGGAGGAAAGCATGGCAAGTTTAAGGGCTGAAAGGCATCCAGTTTGGTTAAAGCAAGAGGGGACTCGAATAACATCCATAGACTGGCACAGTGAACAGAGGCAGATCCTGAGACATCTTAAGAGTCATTTAAGTAAGTTTGGTTTTGATCCTAAGTGTGGTGGTAATACACCAAAGAGATACAAGGTAGATTTCTATTTTTAAAAGATTGTCCTCATAGCAATGAAAGTAACGGGAAGTAGGAGAAAAGAGCCCAAGGAGGACAAGAGTGGAAACAGAGTCTACATAGAAGACCACGGTAACTGCCCAAGAGAGGATGACAATGTGGGAAAGAGTAGAGGTATTAAGGACAGATCCAAAAGATAGCAAAATAAGGTAAACTCTGTAAGGTCAAGGCAGTGTGTCTCATTCATAATGTTCTCCCCAAACCTAGGATGATGCCTGGCTATTCGTACTTGATGAGTCTTCTTGAATGAGGGCAAAACAAAGGAAAAGTCTGATCCCATTGTATAATTTTAGAGTTTCCTTGGATACCTGGTGGGATTGTGTTCGCAGGCCTTGGAACGGAAAGAAGAGCAGAGATGTGAGTGGGGTCTGAGGAAATATCTAGCAGAGGAAAATTCTGAGTAGGAGGAGAAACCAAGTAACATTGACAGAGAGATATCTAAGTATTTCATTTGTAGTGTTTACTGTGATGGTTTTGATGGCGGTGTTGGGTGGAGGGGAAAGAAAGACGTGGATTAAGAAAGGGGGTGTGGACAGCAGCCTTGAGAGATGAGAGCCTCAGAAACCACATGACAGAAATGGTCTGCTTCATGACTTGATTTAGGAGAGCTATAGAATCCAACTCCACCCATATCCATTTCTCCCCCTTTCTTCCTTCCTGCAATTCCCTATGATATTGATAAACTCTGAGATATGTGAGAGGCTCTGGACCCTGCATAAGGAATAGCATGGGGAGTTGGAGATATTCCATTACACTGTATTGTACTAAGACAGGAAATATTGACAAAGGAAGAATTATGGTGAAAATAGTGCCAACTTCAAGTTGGGGTTGTTGAGGTCCATTATACATCCAAAGCACTTATGCAAAGATTTATGCACGCTGTGAAATTTTTTAAAACAAAAAATGCCTAACAATAGCAAAATGGGATTATTTAAGCATATCACAATATAAAAACTTGACGGGATATTATGGAGCCAGAAAAAGTATATTTACAAAGAAATTTCAATAGCATGAGATGGTTTTATAATATGATGATAAATGGAAGGAGACAGTTAAAAAATGTTCATATCATTTGATCTAAATTGAGGTTACAAATAGGATACAACAAGGCCAAATACAGCCTGGTCAGCTACTTGGTTTGGCCATGAGTTAGCCAGGTGTATATGTGAGCTCCTTGCATGGCATAAGACTTGACAAGTGTGCTACAGCCCTCACTATACCCTATTCATTGCAAAATCTGCCACACTGAGTTACAATTTCTAAAGAGTTTGTTTTAAAATGTCTAATTCCAGTCTAGAAATGGCAATTAGAGGGACAATTGTGATATCACAGGGACTTGCAGATAACTTTCACTTTCTTTGTACTGTTATTTCTGTAAGATTTGATTTGTATATCAAGTATATATTATTACTTTTATGATCAGAAAAAAACAACAGATATTTTTAAAGGAAAACTAATGGAAGGAAATGTGCAAAATGCTAAATGGTAAAAGGTAGGGAGCATGTATATTCTTCTTTATGATGTTATAGCTTCTCAATAATGGGCACATATCACATTTGTCATCAGATAAAAATAAGCTAAACAACATGAAGCAATTATTTTTAAATCATACTTAAAAGAAATAATTTGCTAATAGAATAATGCCAAAATTGAGTCACAAAATGTGGACAAAAGCTTAGGATATATTTGTGCTAGCATTACGAGCCTTCATCTAATGGAAAAACAACAGTTAAATATACCAATATCCATATCTCTTCTCTGTTTATCTAGGTCCTAGCCATACTTACAGATTCAATTCAAGTTTCTCCTCTTCAAGGAGACTTCTTAGAGGAAAGCCTCATTATGTATCCTTACTATCTCACATATTCGGCAATTTGTCATAGTTATTATATTATTGTAACTTTTTTGTATTGAAAAACTTTTTACTTCAAGGTGTCAGGCAACTTTTAGCAAACTTACATCTAGTACCTCTAATTAGATGGATGGTTCTGGAAGGACAATAAACCTGTTCTATTCACCTTTCACAGCCATAGTTCCCAACACAATGGATCACAAAAGTAGGCATTCAATGTATTATTGTAATCTTATTTGTTAGCTGAAAATCCTATCAATTACTGTTAAGCTATTGGTTTAATGCAATATATATTTTTGCTTGGTAGAATTTTCCAGTCATTGAGGTAATTTTTATGGGTTAAAGGAGCAAAGAGATAAAGATACATTTTAAACTTCAGCAGTCACACTCAAAAATGATTACAAAGGCAAATTTTATGTCATATATACATGTTTCTGTTTACCAAGCTGCCATAACAAGTATCATACAATGGGTTGGCTTAAACAACAGGAATTCATTGGCTCCAGTTTTGAATCAAGGCATCAGCAAGGCAATGCTTTCTTCTGAAACCTTCTGGTGCTGACTGACAGAGATCCTTGGGTTTCTTTAGCTTGCGTCTCTGCCTCATGTCACATGGCAATGTCTTCTCCTTTCTCTTCTGGTTCCATTGACTTTAGGCTTGTAGCTCCATCCCATGGCTTTCTCTCTCTCTCTCTCTGCCCAAATCTCTTCTGCTTATAAAGGACTCCAGAATGGAGTAAGAACCTCCCTCAGTTAGGCCACACCTTAACTAAAATCCATTTCAAGAAATTCTATATATAATGCATTCACACCCACAGGAATGCAGGTTAAGATCAAGAATTTGTCTAAATAGGGGTGCATAATTCAATATACCACAATATGTTACTACAATTAAAAAAAATGGATAAATATGTTCCTGAAACAAAGGAATTTATGGAGGATTTAAATGTGTGTAAAGATAGTCTTTGATTTATGTGTATGGAACCCTTTCCTTGGCTTATGAATTTTATAGAAAAGAATTGTTTTGTATTGATTTACAACATGATTTTTATATGATGATGCAGTTATCTGGCAAACTTCTTCTCTGAACACTGGAGACTTTGTCATTTCATGAAATTTTAAATATCTGCCTCACAATTCACCAAGTAAATTTTTCAGAGTCAGCTAGGATTCAATTTTAGACATTTATTGCATTTGCTTTGAGAAATAGTTACATAGATAGCTAAAACAACCAGAAAATCTCTTTGTATTCCAATGAGTCTTGGCTCATAATTTTTATTAAGGCAAAGTCTTTATCGCTTTTCAGATATATATACAAACTACTAAACTGTTATCACCCTGCCTCAAACTATGGCATTCAGCTGGTTTTCTATTCAATTGACCCCTTCTTTACCATGTCTAGAAAGCTGAGGAAAAGCCAACCTCAGATGCTGGACAAAGACAGCCAATAGGAAGTTAACTTGTTTAATGCTTATATTAGAAAACAATGAATTAATTGACAACTAAGTGTAGAAAATAGAGTTAAGTGTTTTAAATGCTGATTAAGAAATATAAAGTCCTATAAGAGCACCATAACCCAAAGAGCTGTTTCCGTCTATAGTGTCCTCTCAGATAAATACAGACGTCATGATTTGTCATAAATTTTCATTGAACATGGTCTTACACAATAAATATAATTGCAGTATCCCTAAGACCTACATCCTTCTTTCAGTTTTGGAGCTAGATAACCTGTATTTGAAGACCCTAACTTTTATTTGGTGGTTGGGTGACCTTAAAAGTTCCAAATAGTATATGACAAATGACATATAATAGTATGTATATTCATTTATTCAAACTAATTACTGAGCATCAACCATATACTAGGTACTGTGCAAGGCCCTGGTAACGAAGTATAACAAAGACAGATGACAGCTGTCCTTGACAATAGTCCCTACATACTCGTACCTTCTCATTCCACCATATTTCTAGACCATTCCGTCAGTACTTTTTTTATCTGCATCAAAACTCATATAGAAGATGAGAGAAAAGTTAAAACTCAAATAGGTCCTTTTGAGATTTCGACTCAAGAGGAACACAGGGATCTATCCAGAGCAGTGAGTGGATACTAGCCAGCTCAGTGGCTTGGGAATCAGTGGTGCTAGTGACTTAGCACTGGACAGGGAAGAAAGGAAGTCCCCAGCCAGGACACAAAGACACTGGGCAAACACCAGCAGCTTGACTGGCAGCAGAGGCTTAATGAGTGCCAAAACTCCCAACTCAGTGGTGGTGGATCTTTCAGTTAGTCAGGCACAGGGGAAAGATAATGCAAACATGGATATTTTCCTAAGCAATGTATTTGTCTCTAAATTGAGACTCTCTAGGAAAAAAATGACAATTCAAAGGAGCAATGTCAATGACATCGTAGAAAGACATGGAGAGGATGAGAGGATGAAGGAAGTATTTTGGTACCATGAAGAGAGGCTTCAGGTGCCCTCACAGCAAGGATAGGAATATTCTGAGTAGTCCAGGTTGGTCTGGTGCTTTCCTCTGGGGTTGGGGTGGGAGGAGGGCAAAAGCAGGGAGTGGGCCAGTACATGATGGTTGTCAAGAAGAAAAGCAAAAGCTTAGCTGTTAATTTTAAATTCTCACAAGGAGCATCTAGAATGGGTAAAGGGGAATTTGTCAAAGGAAGACCTGTTGGGGAAGCAAAAGCCTATGTCCATTATATTTTGAGCAACTCTGCTATACATTTAACCTTATAAAATATCTTTGGCCTCAAGAAGTGCTCATCTTAAAAAGAAGAAAAAATACTTTTTAAAAAAGTCAAAACCCAAATATTCAAGTAACTTTTTGTTTTGGTTTGTTAATGTTGCTGGAATTGCAATACACCAGAAATGGAAAGGCTTTTAAAAAGGGAATTTATGAAGATGCAAGTTTACAGTTCTAAGGCCATAAAAATGTCCAAACTAAGGCATCCAGAGAAGTGTACATTGACTCAAGAAAGGCCGATCTGGGAAGACATGTGGCTTGTGTCTGCTGGTCCTTTGGTTCCTGGTTTCAAACAGCTTCCCTGGGGGTGTTTTCTTTCTGCATCTCGAAAGGTTTCTCTCTGTGTGGGCTCTGAAACTTTTTCCAAAACAGTTCCCTCTCGAAGGACTCCAGTAAGCAGCTCCACTTTGAATGGGTGGAAGCATATCTCCATGGAAACAACTTAATAAAAGAAATCCAACCTAAAAATATTGAATCAGGATTAAAGAACACAGTTTTTCAGAAGTACACAATACTTTCAAACCAACACACTCCTCAGTAAGCAAAAGGCCAGGGTAATAAAGAGTCTAAGGCAGCAGTGTAAGCTCTTCTAGAAAATGTCATTTTCAGTTTTTAATTGTCCCAGAATTGTCGGCATTAGGTCAAACAGAATAGCCTGTGACTGATACTGACCCTTTTTTCCTTTATGTGAGAATACAAATTTCTGATATCAGATTTTGCTTATGATGACATTAGGAGAGAGGAAAAGACTTATGCAAAGGGACTAGAGGGAAGGGAGAAAGGAAAGAGAGATGAAAAGCTGGAATAGTAGAAGGAAGGCAAGTTTCTCTATTATAACCTACAAACAGTGGTCATTGAAAAGTTAAAAAATAATCCCAGAATTCTACATCCAGTCCCTAGGACAAGAGAAGAATGTACCAGTTACTTCTGCATAGTGGGGAAAGCATGTTTGAGATCAAGCAAGATTTTTGTTGCTGGTTTTCCCTAGGTCTATAAGTCCACCACCTGTACCACCACAGAGAAACAAGGCTTGGGTAAAAGGCACCGGAGTAGGCATTTTGCCAGAGAGTCTCTGAAGAGAGGAGATCCAGGTAGGATAGGGAGGAAGTCGGCCAGAAGCACGGCACCAGAGTAATGAAAGGAGAGAATCCTGACAGGATGGGGCAGAGGCTTAGCAATCCCACCGATCCTCCAGTGAAGGAGGATTGTAGTTACTACCAAGTATACCTCATGTCATCATTGTGGTTCATTGTATATACCTATGCATGTATTTTTAATACCTGTTTGATTAACATTTATAGTTCACATCAGAGTATGAATTTATTCATTCTCATTTAATTTTTTTCACTGCCATTATAAAACCTAGATGTAAAGAACCCTTTCAGATATCTGTAAGATACTTTAATCCAGGCAACTGCAGTGATAATTTTTCTACTTAGAACCACCCAAGTGTCCCACTGGTTAACACGACAAATATAAATAAGTTCTTGCAAGAACTACTTCAAAGGTATGATTCGTGTGCAAAGAGTGTTTAAGTCCAGGGTACGGGGGAAAACTGCTATTGCATGCTATGGGTTATGTTTAAAAGTAAAACATCAGCAGTAGACAGCAACAGCAGGGGTAAATAATGGGGGGAGGGACAAGAGTTAAGAGGAGGTTTAGATTTCCTATTTGGTAAGGTGTGTTTATTGGTTTTCTTTCTCTTGGGAACAATGAAATTATCTATAATTGAGTGTTGATGGACTGTGGATTTTGGACATTGTACATGATGCCTAATGAGTGCAGGTGGCTGAAGGATGCACTGACTGAGCAGTAGATTAGCAAATGATGGTGGATACATATGATCGAATATCGTACTGTTACAAAAAGGAACAAAGTCATGAGGCATGCAACCACATGAATAAACCTGTGGGACATTTGGTGAGGCAAAATAAGCCAGAAACAAAAGAACAGTTATTGTATGGTCTCCTTTAGAAAATGCTTATAAGAAAACAAGGGCCAAAATTGTAAGTTCTTATAGCAGGCACATTCAGTCCAGAGTGCTAATTATTATTTCTTGATTTTGAGAGGCTGTTTTGTATACCTATAACCTGGTATTTAGAGATAAGAACAATGCCGATCAGGTCAGGATAAAGGTAATTCAGAACATACGGGTAAGGAAGATATTGTCTATGTTTTAGAACTGCACCTACTCTTTAAGACCAAAGAAAGAAACATTTATTTTGTCCAGAACCTAAATTTTCTGTCGCACATAATCTAATTCAACCTGTCTGGATAGCTCATTTGAACAATTTGAAACACAGGGAGCCCAGAAGAAGAATGAGGGTCTTTAATCCTGTATAGCTTAAATAATGCCCAGATACATCCTAGAATATATTAAGCAGATAATCAAAAAGCATTGGCAAAGTCCCTTGAGGGGTGGGAGAAAAAATATGGAACTATTAAACCTTACCACCAGGGAACCCCCAATACTGTGTCAAACATTAGGGACACCCAAATCAACAGGCCAACCCCTTGACCTTGAGGCTTACTCTTGTGAAGCTTATGTAGGGGGCAGAGAAGCTTAGCCTACCTATAGGCATCCCTAAGGGTTACTTCTGGAGGGCCCCTTTTGTTGCTCAGATGTGGCCTCACTCTCTCTAAGCCCAACTCTGTAAATGAAATCATTGCCTTCCTCCCTACATGGGACATGACATCCTGGGTGAAAGTCACCCTGGTGGCATAGGGGATGAATCTGGCCCTGGCACTGTGGGATCAACAACTCCATCCTGACCAAAAGGGGGAAAAGAAGTGTAACTAAAAGTACCAGTGGTTGAGAAAGTTCAGAGTCGAGAGGCTACTCCAGAGGTTGTTCTTACACAAGCTTCAGTTAGACCTTGCTACCCACCATAACTAGCCAAACCCCAACCAAGACCATTCCAACCAATCCTAAAGAACACCTAGGGCAATATATGAGATTCTACAATAGCCCCATGCACTAGGGTAACTTTCCAGAAACCTACAGCCTCCAGATAGATCCCTGAACCAGATAAGTTTTGAAACCTAGAGGGTCCAGCCTCTCCAGAACATCAGCTAGTTCCATCTCTCTACCCCATATTATCAACAGCCCCTTCCAACATGAAAAAGTTAGAATGGCCATAGCCCAAATACCCCTAAAGAGTGGGATAGAAAGATCAAAGGTGATGGTAGAGTTATGCAGAGAAGGTAGGGTGTAACAAACAAATATGATTGTTGAATCACTAAATTGATATTTCTTTTAGTCTCTAGTATCTTAGAGCAGCTAGAAATAAAAACCTAAAATTGTGGAATTGTAACCCACACCAAACTCTGAAATCTGTTCTACAACTAATTGTTGTGCTGTGCCTTGAAATTTATTGCTTTTTTGTATATATGTTATTTTTCACAAAAAAAGAAAGAAGTCAATTGTGATGATAAAAAAAATATTCCATCTAGCCTCCTACATTCTGGCACAGCTAGAAGGAAAAATCTGACATGATAGAATCGTAGCCCATGACAAACTCTGGGATCTGTCCTGTAACTACTTGTTGAAGTGTGCTTTGAAAATTATTGCTTTTTTCTTTCTTTGCTTTTTATATATGTTATATCATACAATTTTTAAAGTTTTAAAATGCTTAAGGAGATCAAGGAAATTACACAGAAAGAACCAAAGGATATCAGGAAAACTATAAGTGAACAATATGTGTCTATGTAAAGAGACAGAACGTTTTAAAAAGAGCCAAACAACTACTAGTGTCAAAAGACCACAATAAATGAAATGAAAAATACCCAGCAGCTTTTCAAGAGCAGAATGGAGCTGACAGAAGACAGAATCAGTGTACATTATATGTCCAAAAACCTAGATTTATATTACCTTTTATGCATTTGCATTTGAGCATATAAAGGAAGTAAGAAGTAGAGTTACATACCAAATAATACAATACAACAGTACTGGCATTTGTAATTGTCTGCATGGTAAACTTCACTGCATGTCCTTATTTCTTTATGCTGTTTTGAACCACTGTCTAGTGTTCTTTCCTTTCAGTTTGAAGAGCTCCCTTTAGCATTGTTTGTAGGGCAGGTCTGATGGTGATTAACTCCCTCAGTTTTTGTTTATATGAGAGTGTTTCGATCTCTCCTTCATTTTTGAAAAAGGATCTCAAGATATAAAGTTCTTAGTTGGCAGTTACTTTCCTTTGGCACTTTAAGTATTTCAATCCACCGCCTTTTTAGCTCTATGGTTTCTGATGAGCACTGACACTTAATCTTAGTGGGATTCCTTTGTATGTTACATACAGCTTTTTTCTCTTGCAGCTTTCAGAACTCTCTCCTTACCTTTTGCATTTGATAGTACAATCAGTATAAAACAGGAGGTATTTTTCTTCATGTTTATCTTGTTTGGTGTTCTCTGAGCTTCTAAATGTGCATGTTCATGTCTTTTGCTAAGTTGGAGAAGTTTTCTTTCATTTCTTTAACTATTCTTTTTGACTCTTTCCTTCGTTCTTTCTTTCTTTCAGAGTAGGAATTTTGCAGTTGTAAAGACAGAATCAGTGAACTTGAACATAAGACACTTGAAATGAGTCAGGCTGAGGAGCAGAAAGAAAAAAGAAATAGTAAAAGTAAAAACTAAAGAGCCCTATAAATTGGGCAGAGGATCAAAAGAGAAAGAGGAGTTATAACAGAGAAAATAGGATTTAGCAAAAAAAAAGGGATAAAGGGGACTTCATCAAAATTTTAAAAAAAACTTTTGTTCCTCAAAGGACATTATCATGAAGGTTAAATGAGAGCCTACACAATAGGAGAAAACATTTGGAAACTACATATCCAATAAAAGATTAATATCCAGTATCGATGAAGAAATCCTTCAACTCAACAAAAAAAGAGAAACCCAGTTTAAAATGGGGCAAAACATGCCCTCAATCCTGAGGCTTACTCTTGTGAAGTTTATGTAGGTAGCAGCTTAGACTACCTATAGGCATGCCTAAGAGTTACTTCTGGAGGACCTCTTTTGTTGCTCAGATGTGGCTTCACTGTCTCTAAGCTCAACTCTGCAAGTGGAACCATTGCCCTACCCACTATGTGGGACATGACATTCAGGGGTGAGGGTCTCACTGGAGATGTAGGAGATGACTCCCAGGGATGAATCTGTTCCTGGCACTGAGGGATTGACAGTTCTGTCCTGACCAAAAGGGGGGAAAGAGGTATAACTAATAAGCATCAATGGCACAGAGAATTCAAATGGAGTTGAGGGGCTACTCAGGAGGTTGCTCTTATGTAAGCTTCAGTTAGTCCTTGCTAACTTATCATAACCTGCCAACCCCCAACAAGGACATTCCAGCCAATCCTAAAGAGCAGCTGGGGCAATATATAAGATTCCACAAGTGTTCCATGCACTAGAGTAGCTTCCCAGAAGCCTACAACCTCCAGGTGGGTCCCTGGTCCAGAGAAGTCCTGAAACCTACAGGGCCCAGCCTCTCCAGAACATCAGATAGTTCCATCTCCCTACCCCAGATTAATGACAGACCCTTCCAATATGAAAAATTTAGAATCACCATAGCCCAAATACCTCTAAAGAGAGGGAGGGTGAGATCAAAGGTGATGGTGGAGTTGTACAGCGAAGATAGGATTTAACAAAAAATGTGAGTGCTGAATCATTAATCTCTTTTAGTCTCCAGTATCTTAAAGCAGCTAGAAGTAAAAACCTAAAATTTTGGAATTGTAACACATGTCAAACTCTGAAATATGTTCTACAACTAATTGTGGTGGTGTGCATTGAAATTTATTGCTTTTTTGTATATATGTTACTTTTCACACAAAGAAGGAAAGTAAGTTTATTGCAATGATAAAAAATATATATATTTATTCCTTCTAGCCTCTTATATTCTGGAGCAGCTAGAAGGAAAAAAATCTGAGAGGATCATCTGGTAACCCATGACAAACTCTGGGATCTGTCCTGTAACTACTTGTTGAAGAGTGCTTTGAAAACTATTGCTTTTTATTTCTTTGTTTTGTATATATGTTATACTATATGATAAAAAAAAAGTTTTTAAAAAAAAAACATTACCTAAAGGACATGAAGAGTAAAAAAAGGCGAGGGGACAAAAGACTTGAATAGATGTCTCACCAAAGAAGATATACAAATGGCTAGAAAGTACATGAAGAGATGTTCAATATCATGAGCCATCAGGGAAATGAAAATCAAAACCATGAGATACCATTTCACACCTATTAGAATGGCTGCTATTAAAAAATGAAAAATAACAAGTGTTGGAGAGCATGTGGAGAAACAAGAATACTCATTCATTGCTGGTGGCAGTGTAAAATAGTATAGCTGCTGTGGAAGATAGTTTCATGGTTTCTCAGAAAAACTAAGTACAGAGCAACCATATGACCTTGAAATCCCACTATTACCAAAAGATTTTAAAGCATTGGCTCAAGCAAATATTTGCATCCTGACGTTCATAGCAGCATTATTCACAATTACCAAAAGATGGAAGCAACCCAAGTGTCCATCAACAGATTAGTAAGTTAATAAAATGTGGTATATACATACAATAAAATATTAGCTATTAAAAGGAATGAAGTCCTCGGGCAGGCCCCGGTGGCTCAGCAGGCAAGAATGCTTGCCTGCCATGCCAGAGGACCCGGGTTCGCTTCCCGGTGCCTGCCCATGTAAAAAAAAAAGGAATGAAGTCCTGATACATGCAAAAAAAACATGGGTGAACCTTGAATACATCATGCTGAGTTAAATAAGTCAAACAGGAAAGGGCAAAATTGTATGATCTCACCAATTTGAAACAATTAGAATAAGCAAACTCATAGAGTCAAAATCTAGACTGTAGGTTACCAAGGGATGGGGATGGGACTAGAGAATGGTGTATTGAGGCTTAAAATGTACAGGGTTCCTATTTGGAAAGATGGAAATGTTTTGATAATGGATGGTGGTGATGGTAGCACAACACTGTGAACTCAATTAACAGCACTGAAATATATATCTGAGTATGATTAAAAGGGGAAATGTTAGATTGTGTATATGGTAACAGAATAAAAAAAATTTTAATCCATGTAACTGCACTACACAAGGACTTTAATTAATAATACAATTATAAAAATGTTCTATCATCCATTGTAGTAAATGTTCCACAGCAATGCAGGATGTTGGTGGTAGGGTGGTGTATGGAGAGCCTGTATTTTATGCATGATTGCTCTATAAACCCACAATCCTCTAATAAAGGGAAAATTTTAAGATATAAATAAACAATAAAATTTTGAAAAAGCCTAAGTGCTTAATTACATTTTTTCCTAAGAATCAGGGGGAATCCATGATGGCTCCACTCTCCAGCAGTTTCCATTCCTGAATCCTCAACGTGACTTATGAATCCTCAACGCTCCAGCGTCAGCTGCCTACTTGCCTTTCTGCTTCATCTCCTATAACTCCCTCTTCTACCTTTGGCCCCTCCCCTCCCACCTACACTGAACATTAATCATACTAAATTACCGGCATTCCTTCAAAAAATATGCCCTTTCTTGCATCTTCACGATTGCAAATGATTTTCTTTCTTTTTGAAACTCTCTCTTTCTCTTTCTGCTTGATAAAGGAGTCATCCCACTCAGTCTACTTTTGGAAAGTTTTCATGATCCTGCATATATTTTGGAAGGATGAGAGAAAGAGACCTCTCTTGAGTGACTTCATACTGTTGTATTCCAAGGAAAGGTAAAGCATGAGAATGTAAGTCGCCAAGCGGTGTTGAAGGAGAACATACAGACTTCAGAGTCAGTTAGGCAGATTATACCTGTATTCCTGAGCAGGTTACTTTATCAGTTCTGAAATGAGGAAAAGAATCCCTACCTCATAGAACTGTGACCTTGGCCAAACACAGGTCAATCACACAGATGGTACTTACTATAGTTGTTTTCTTTCTTTTTCCTTCATCACCCAAATAAATAGCATGATTAAGTACTAACATTTGCAAAATGTAAGTTTTAGAATTTAAAAGTACTTTTAAACAATCATTTTATTTAATCTCTAATTCAACCCTATGAAATAGGTTGCTTTAATTATCTTCAAAAAAAGAA
Organism: Myrmecophaga tridactyla; assembly: GCA_004026745.1. Lineage (NCBI taxonomy): Eukaryota > Metazoa > Chordata > Mammalia > Pilosa > Myrmecophagidae > Myrmecophaga > Myrmecophaga tridactyla. The sequence continues at coordinate 46,941 of PVIY010001399.1, read as the reverse complement.
ACTGAAGGTCAGAAAGAAGTTTACTCATAAATTCTGGACTGTAGTCCAGGTTCTCTGATTCCAAATCCAGTATTGCCATTTTAAAATTGGTTCCCTTGATCTGAAAAACCCTGCTATTTCTGCACTAGAATTGCTTAACCTTTATTTTATCTAAGTAGTTAAAAGCCATTGAAAACTTACATATTCATCATGCTTGCTTTTACAATACAACAAAACATCAAGCTAACCAACTAGAAGCAAAATCTAGAAATGAACTAAACTTTATAATAATTATTTTAAGCCTATGTGTTATAGTGCCAGTTGGTTTTCGATTTAAAGTATTTTATGAGACAGCTGAAGTTTCTGATTGTGGGCAAAATTTAATGAGGCCTTATTGTTTGGTAAAGAGGTATGTGTTGTAATAAAATGACAAGGAGTAAGCCATTAAAATGGGGAAAAAATCTGTGCACTTACATTTATGTAGATTTTAGCAGATGGTTTCATGCACTGGCTTATTAAGTGCTCTGAATTTTTAAGCTACTTTAAGGCAATAGGTCAGTGAAAAACTAGCATAATCTTGTTAAAATAAAAGAGCTGTCTTTTGAAAAATGGACAAAACATATTCAAATGCCTCTTCAAACCTCCTGAGGTGATCAATAGTATTATTTATCAGTTTGAGTACCCTTCATCCTAAAACACTTCTTCCTTTTACATTTTCAGACAAAATATAGCAAACACTAATTTATTAGGCCAATTTTTAAAAGCCATTAAAACATGTTTTACAAAATTGTCTTAAAGAAGAGCTTTACCCCAAGAAAAGGTTATCAGTCGCACCATCTACAGCCATCCTTTATGAACAGTTAGAAAGAAAGGAGGGATAAATGGAGATTTAATCTTCCATTAAGAAATGGCCACATTCCTATTAAGATTGGTTACCATAATCTGCAATTCTAAAAGTAGCCAAATCCCTGTAAGACCCAATACTCAATAAATTTTCATTTAGAAATAAGGAAGTAAGATCTTTGCTTCTACCTAAAGGGAGTAATGGGGATCAGATTTGGTCTCCCAACTGAAATAAGAAAAAAAAAAAAGGAGGCAAATTGATGGAACTGTTCTCAAGACTGCAGGCATCAGAAAGAAAGGACAATGATCACTGAGTGGTGGGAAAGAAATGAGGGGAGCCCTGTGATTGCCCCAGCTATCCTAAGTGATTTTCCAGCCACAGTACAGTGAAGGAGAACCCAGGTTGAGCTCCGCAAGCTCTTTAAATTGAGAAGATGAAGCTGAGATTGTGGGAAGATGTAGGCTGCTAGAGTGTGAGGGACAGAGTGCCAGAGAGGAGAGAGCTGCAGACAACTGTAGATGGCCCCACTTACTCAGCTAAGCTCTGGTCAGCACATGCATATGCAGAAACTACCTGAGGCTGGAGAAACAACCAAAAGAAATACAAGGAAGAGTTCCCAGTGCCCACACAAGGCCAGCAATAGTGCCTGTTCTCACCAGCCAGATTGGAAAACCGTATGATTCATAGGGCATTGGACAGAGTTCTCAGAAGGGTCTTGCCTCAGTAGAAACAAGTGATTAGTCTTAAAGTGGTCCCACCTAATCTTAAAAGCAAGACCTGAAAAGATTGAACAGTTTCTGAGTAAATTAACTTCATCCCAGAATAAATCTCAGTAACATTTAAAAGAATAAAAAAAATTCTATCTTCAAAAAAGGGAAAACTCACGTTGTCTGGCAATTTATCAAAATTTACTAGGCATTCAAAGAAGTAGGAAAATATAGCCCATTATGTACAGAAATGTAAATAAATTAAAACTGACCCAGAAATAAAATATGTTAAAATTAGCAGAGAAGGACATTAAAATACTTACTAGAGTTGAATGCCATATGTCTAAAAAGTTAAGTAAAGAAATGAAGAGTACTAAACAAAGATCCAAATCAAACTTCCAAAGGTGAATACTACAATGTCTGAGATAAAAATATAGTTCAAGGAATTAACAGTAGATTAGAAATCACAAAAGAGAAAGAAAACTGAACCTGTACACTTAGCAATAAAAACTATCCAAAATGAAATGCAGAAAGAAAAAAGAAACAAATGAAAAGAGCATCAGGAAAATATGAGATAACTGAAGCAGCTTCGTGTACATGTAATTGGAGTTCTGCAAATATATCTTTCTAAAACGAAGGCAATAACTGAAAGTTTCACCACCAACAGCCTTACATTACCAAAAAAATGTTAAAATTCTTTAGATAGAAGGAAAATGATCCTACATGGAAATATGGATCTATACAAAAGAATGTTTTCCCTTATAATTTCAATCCATAGCAGAAATAATAGCAATTTAGTGCGCAGTTTATAGCATTTGAAAAATAAAATGTATAACAGCAATATATTAAAGGCCAGGAGAAGAAAATGGAAGTATGGTATCATGAAGTTCATGGAATATATGTGAAGTGGTACAATGTCATTTGAAGGTAACTGTGATAAGTTAAACATGTTCACTATACATCTTAAAGCAACAACTAAACTAATAAAATATTACTACGAAGAATTATAGCTAGGAAGTCAATAAAGGAGGGAATATGAATCATAAAAAGTAATTCATCCAAAAGAAGGCAGAAAAAGAGAAAATGGGAGAACAAAGTCTATTGGGAAAATCAAAAACTAATAGCGAGATAGATTTAAGCCTAATCATATCAATAATCACGTTAAATATAAAGGGTCAAGACACTCTGATTAAAGGTCAGAATTGGTCAGATTAGATTAAAGTCAACTACTTGCTGCCTAGAAGAATCACACTTAAATATATAGGCACCAATAGATTAAAAGTGAAAGGATGGAAAATGATGTACTCTGCTAACACTGAAGAAAAGAAAGGTACAGGTAAAGTACAAAACTATACAACAGTTTGCAGGAATAAAGTTTTATGACTATTATTTCTTTTAATACAATAGATATATAATCAGAAAGTTCTACATTCCCATGTTTTCTACTCTTGTTTTTGAATATTTCCTAATTTAATCCATCTTTTCTGCATAAACAAATATCATCAAGTCCCATTCACTGCTTCTAAGAGAGGTGCGGTGAGCTGTTGCCTTCTTCACCACCTGAAGGGAAGCTCAACCCTGGCAGGGTTTAACTCTAAATCTCCATCCTGGATCTGTTTGCTGAGGCAGTGCAGGATTCCAAGCCATAAGCCACTTCATCACCTTGTCTTAATGGTATCTTCTATTGGAAAGAAAGCAAAAACAGAGGGAGAACAGGCTGAGATCAATTATTTTGTTAGCTGCCTTCTTTATTCACAAGAAAGTCTAAATGCACATATATCAATTTGGGTTCTTTGTTAAAAAGCAAAAGAACTTAATCCAGCTAAGTATGCAAAAAAGAATAAATCTATTGAAAATAAAAGAGTGAGGTGACAGAAAAGAATTCCAAAAACCAGTCCTCAGAAAAGACCACAGGACAGTCCAGAGGTCTAGAAAATAAGCTAATAACAGATGCTTCCAGGCACCAGGGCTGGTATAGTGAGCAGAATGATGGCTTCTTCAGAGATGTACTTTTCCTATTATCTGGAACCTGTGAAAATGTCACCTTACATGGAAAAGAGGACTTAAGTCTGCAGAAACAGAATCATGAGGGTATTAAATGGAAGAGAGATGCAGGAGAACAGACAAGGAAATGTGGTGACAGAGCCAGGGTCAAAATGATACAACGTGAGAAGGACGCGAACTGCCCTTGCTGGTTTTGAGGCTGGAGGAAGGGGGCCATGAGCCAACATATGCAGGCATCCTCTAGAAGCTTTCAGCAAGGAAACAAATTGTCCTGTAGAGTCTCCAGACAGGAATACAGTCTTGACAACCCCTTAATTTAGCCCAGTGAGACCAATGTCAGACTTCTGACCCCCAACACTGTAAAATAATACATTTGTGATGCTTTGAGCCAATGCTCTTGTGGTAATTTCTTACAGCAGCAATAGAAAATGCATACTGCTGGGATGAATCTGCACCAGTCAAACCCTTTGTGTTACTTGGTTTGTGGTATAAATTCCAGAAAGAGTATCTAATTGTCCAAGATTGAGTCACATGACCATTTATGGCCTGGGAAGGTAGGTCATCTTGATTGACAAGGCCACAAGACTACATACAATGAGCAGTGATACCCCAAAGCAAACACAAAATCAGAGTAAGTTACCAGAAAGAGGAATGGATGCTGTGTAGGCAAAACAACAGCTGTTACTAGATTAGAACAGACTGTCCTTGTTCCCACAGTATAGCCCAATATCCAACCTTGAGAATGCCGAAGTTTCTCACAATTTGCCCAATGATTTTTCTCATTAAGAATAAATAAACTGCCAGCATTTAAAGAATCAAATCTGCAAGGCTCATAAAGGACTCGGTTCAACTTAATTATCAAATGTTTATTGAGTGCCTACTATGTATCAGGCTATGCTAGGAGCTAGAGATTTAACGGAAAGCAATGCATACTCAGTCTCTTCTTGACAGGAGAAGACAAATTAAACAAGTCATTGCAAGTACTCACCAGTACTGAGGAAGGGAAAGTGAAGATATTAGGGGGATATATTGCAAGGAAATTTAGCTGCATGCTATAAGTCAACGGTAGTCACTGTCCTTTTTACTCAATTAAATACACGTTTTGTTCCTCTATCTGATTACATGCTCCTTAGAAATACAGAACAGGCTTTTCCTACTTTGTATCCAATATGATGCACTTTGCACAGCAGGTACTCAGTAAATGTTTTATAATCAGATTTAATTTTCAACTAGAGCTACTGGGTGCAAAAGGAACGATTTTTTAATGAAAAAGTGAAAATAAGCTCTAGTTAATAACATTCCCTTTTAACTGGGTTTCTGCTCTATTTATGTACCAAGTGACCTCATATGCTTTAATCCCTGGCCTGTGACAATTTATTTCATAAGAACATGGACATCTTCATTCCATTTGGCAGTCCACTGCAAAACTGTTCTTCAAATATGGTCCATGAGCAGCAGAAATTTTCTGCTCCTGGAAAAATGTCCATCTGGGTACTTGAGTGAACAAATCTCTAAGAAAGAGCTTGAAGAGAGAATTAGAATCTGGAGAGCCTGTCCCAGGGCTCAGCAAGAGTTAGAAAAGCATTTGAGACCCACACAGGAAAATACGTAAGAGACATATTTCCATGATGCCCGTCTCAAGTCCAGCTGGCCAGTTTGCAGTAATCTCCTGCTATTGTTTTAGTCTGAGTTTTCTGATTGGTTAGATTTAATTGGATGGGACTAGAAGGTAAACTAGGGACAAATGAACATCATTTACTTTGGGAACACTGCCTATATTACTATTTAATAATTTAATTTGTAGATTGTTGTATGATTTAAATTCCAGGAAGTGTAGAAGATTCTGAAACTTTCACTCCTGCTGGGCTTTTTAATTCATAAGGTCAGAAGCAGTCTTGTGAGACAAACCAATTGTGACCTTTTGAGTTTTTCTGGCACTTCAGCAAGGGATTAAGAGACCAGGAGTCCCTACCATTTTCAGAGATTAAATATTAATAATAAGAAAGCCATGCATTTTACTGTGGAGAAATGGGTAGAAAGTTTATAAATTCTTCTCTGTCTTCTCTCTATCTAACCCTGGCAGGCTGACTAGTTGCTGGGCAATCCCCCTGGAGGAGCTATATTGACAAAAGGAAAAAAAGAAGTGTAGTTTTCATTCATTTACGCATTTGTCATAGGAATTTCCAGAAACTACGTATGATAATAACTTGATAAGCAAATTATTCTTTACATCTTAGTTCAGTTTCATCTAAAGAGAGTCACGGAGGAGCTTTCCCTGTTGTCCTGCCTCCTAAAATTGTAAAACGGCAAAAGATTCATTTCCAGTGAACTTGCTTTCTTTTATTTTTTACAAGACAAAGGCAGTTTGTTCTCACAGAGGTGATTTAAAAATCATGCCGCAATTGCAAATCGGTTTCAGACCAACTCGTTGTAAACTAAATAACCAGATGATATAACGTGTTATTAAGTATTTATAAAGTAATCTGGGGGAGTATGCAGCTGGTCCCCTGCCCCTTAATAGAAGTGAGAGTTCCTACTATATTTCAGTGATTGATTACATGGATTTCCTTATTACAGTGGAATATTAGAAAACAGGTCTTTAATCAGTAGATGCCTTTTCTCTGTAAAACTATCTTCCTGAAATAAAAAGGGTGTCTGTTATCATACTAACAGCAGAAACAGCATTTGGTCCAACAAAGTTCTAAGAATATATTCAAGTACAGATCATATTCTAGAATTACTCAATTAGAGTTGCCTCATCAAGGTCTTTATTTGAAATCAATCATGCTGTAAGTAGATTACTATATATAAGCAAAACATCCAGTGATTCCTTAATATAGGAGAAGGATATTTTGGGGATGGCCCCCAAAGATGCCAGCTTTTCTTCCCTGACATACTGCAAAAGCTCAAACGAATGGAAAGAATTACATAACGTGTTTCAGATAAATTTATTTTTAAACTGAGAATATGCCCAAAACATGTTAGTCCGAGCCTGAACGAACTTGGAAATTTTCAGTGACTATAAATAGAATATCAAATTTGGAAATGTCATTTCAACCTTCTCCTCAGCCTCACTGCTGTGACTCTAATCATTGTTCTTGTTGCCTTAGTTTCCTTTGGTACAGCATGACCATTTCCTAGGATTACTGGGGACTGCGTGATCTTTTTCAGTTCTATTTAGTTTCATCGTATGAGGACTATCTGATCAGAAATGAGCATATTCATATGAGCAACTCCTCATAGGTGACCTTCAAAACCACCAGTTGGCTATACAAGACAGCACTACTCCCTGAAGCCACGTTAGGGCTCATTTTTGTGGTCACTTTCCCATTTACCCCATTGGTATAATCTTCACAGTAATGTCATGGTGGACAGTCTATAACCACAACTATTAGTTATTCTGATTTACTGCCATGCAAATTTAACTTTAGGTATGTTGCTCAAGATCTTGAATGGGACCATTAAACATTTCATAAACATTTCATTAGCAAAGCAGCAAGTAAAGATAGCAACTTCCCTACACATGGCTGTCGGGTGACTGAATTCAAAATAGAACATGAGTCTTCTATCTCCAAGGTCAGTGCTGGGCTGACCACAGTTGACAGCTTTGGCCAAAACTTACAAATTTTCTGGAAACGTTCTGCTGTTATGACTACAGCATCAGCCTAGCTATACAGGAAAAATGCAAACACGCAAACAAATTTTAAATCACAGAGAAACAAGAATGGAAAATACGCACCATTTATTTCTTGTCAGCCCATATTTTTATTATACGAATATATAAATGTTTCATAAATAATTCCTATACTCCAATTACCCCCCATCCCCCAAAAAAAACAAAGGCTAACATCTGGTATCTAGGTCTGTTGCTACGTAATACTGAAAAAAAAAAGAGGTCTTTTGAGTTGAGTAACAAAAATAATTTGTGTGAAAACTCTGAGCCATATTGCCCCACCTAGAGATAAGATGAAGTGTCACACACCTATGGAGAAAGAAAAAGCATTTTAATTACACAGGAGAAAAAGATACAATGATTTTTTCTTCTTCACAACTATACCAGTAAAAGAATTTCTTCTTTAGGTAGATTTGTAAAGTATTTTAAGGGTCTGCAGAGTAACAATAAAAAGACCAATCAAATTCAAATAATTCATCTAAATAAAATTTATGTGCCCACTAATTCTCAGCAAGATCTATGGTCACATTTGTATTTCCCAGGACTCAAGTTCATGTGACGATAATACAATACGTACTTACTTGTGATGACCTTGTCTCTTTCTCATTCCCCAGGCCTCTGCTCTCAGAAATAATGCCAACATTTGATTCTCCTTTGAAATTAATTTCCCTTTTCTCTCATTTCTTAAAAGATGATTTTACCCAATAATTTCTTGCAGATATCAACACAATCTGGCTTTCTCTTCTTCACCTACCCAAATCTTCAACTCAAAGTACATGTTTCTATCTGAAAATATAAAAACCCACTGCTTCCCCAGCCCTGCTGTCCTTTCACCTCACTCCTTCTGCTTTCTCTTCCCATCCTCACCTCAGTTCATTCAATAAGTATTTCACCTCAATCACTCCCTGGGGTCCTTCTCCTCAGTCATAAACATGTTCTGGTTACTCCAAAATTGAACAAAATCTACCTGGCTCTAATGTTTTCACAGGTTTTTCCTGATTTTCCCAGTCAAACTGAGTATATCAAATCAAAAGCATGTCTAATGTCATAGGTAAATGTTTAATCTATATTATAAAGGTAAATGCAAAACTGTATAAACAGCACAATTCCAATTTTGTGAAAAATATGTATGTTTGCATAGGAAAAGGCATAAAAGAATATATACACAGAGGGGGTAATTTCTCTTTTTGTATTTTTCTATATTTTCAAAATTTTCCCCTATGAATATATAGAGATTTCTTAATTTAAAGAAACTCCAGATGAAAGTTGTTGATCTGATTTACCAGATGAATTCCTTTCCACGGATCTGTTTCTCTTATTAGTTTCTCATCTTCATTTCACAGCATTTGGTGACATAAATCTTGACGATACTCTTTCTTAACATCAGGGACTCTACGATCCCAGTTCCATTTCTGCCTTTCTTCTTTGTTCCCCTCTCTTCCTCTTCCTTCTCATCAAATGGGAAGTTTCCCAAATATTCAGTCCTCAGTTCTGCTCCTATCACCTTTTACTTGTCCTTAGAAAACTCCAAAATTCTCTCTTTACAATAACTTCAGCTATCACTTCTGTACAAATTACTTGTAAATATCCAGCCCCAGCCCTTGCCTATCAGATATTCCTCTTGAATACCAATCATTACCTCAAATTCAGCATCTCAAAAACCAAGCTGAGGTTGGGCCACGGTAGCTCAGTGGCAGAGTTCTCGCCTGCCACGCCCGGTGCTTCCCCATGTATAAAAAAATAAAACCCAAGCTGGCTATTCTCCCCACAAACCAGTTATCACTGTAACTTCCCTACTTGTATCAAAGGTATCATTCATTTCTCAGTTAAAGATTACCATCCATATCTCTTCCATTTCCCTGTGTATTTAACTAGACATTATATATTTTCCATTTTTCTTTTGAATGGTCTTTTATGCCTGTCTCTTTCTATAACCATTGCCATCATCTCAGTTTAGCCCCTTATTACTTTGTGCCTAAGCCTCTCTTTTTTTTTTTTTTTTTTAATTTGCATATGGGCAGGAGGCACCAGGGATCGAACTCCAGACCTCCAGCACGGCAGGTCGGAGCTCTGCCTGCTGAGCCACGGCAGCCGCCCTAAGCCTCTCTTTTACTCTCACTTTACCCTCTGCTCACTCTCCCTTGGAAATGAACTGCCTTGCTACTCAAATTGTGGGTCATCCCAGCAGCATCAACATCAGCTGAAAATTTGTTAAGAATGCAAAATCTTGGGCTCAGCCCAACCGATGGCATCAGACTCTGCATTTTAACAAGACAGTCAGGTAATTTCATATGGTGCTGAAGTTTGAAAAGCACTGGGTTTTTGTACCCCGATATCCCCTTCATCTAGAGGTGCTTCTATTCTCCAGCCAAATCCTTCCAGATCAGAGCCCTCCTCCTCCACGCTGCTGTGCTCCCCACTCCAGCTCACACAGGTTCTTCCTTCACAGAATACCTTTTGCAAGACTCTGCTCATTTTGGCACTTACTATTCTATTTCTCTTTTTTCAGGAACATGACGACCTTCCTCAGCTAGATTATAATTGCCTGAGAAAAGGCCTGATTTGTTTCCCACACACACATACACACACAGCTGGATAGATGACAAATGTTTATGGATCAAATACATTGGGTCGATACTTACTAAGCTGAAGATAATTTAAGTGTTTCATATTTAGAAATATTTTACTTTGTTTTTTACTATATCCTACTGACATTTGAAAATTTATTCTGTGACTCAGAAGAATTCAAATATATTTTTTCTTCCTAAATAAAGTGCTTGAAACATGTTTACTGCATCAGATTCCTATAAAATATGAAAGCTAACATTTACTGATTTCTTTCTGTGCTTCAAACACTTTTCAGCTTATTGTATTTAAAACTTGCTACCAGGCTATGAGATAGGTGCTACTGTTTTCCAGCCCCATTTTACAAACGAGAAAAGAGAGGTACAGAGAGGTTAATAGTCATGTCCATGTTCACATAGCCAAGTTTGAAATCCATAATGATTCTTAACCATTATGCATACAGCCTACATTATTTGCCTACATAATTAGCATTCATTGCCAATTCCATTTATTCAGAATAACAGGGAAAAGTCAAGAGATATGAAGATTAATTATAGAATGCCTGTCAGACATTTCAATCCATGAGAAAGAAATTAAATAGGTAAAGAAAAAGACTCCAGTCTTGGAGTTCTAGATAATGCCCCATCACTATTTACCCAGATACTGTAATCTATAATAGCATCTCTGGTCACCTTTCATGTAAAGCTAGAGGAATTAAATGGTAATCATTTATTTGCAACCTTCAGAAACTACTCTTATTTGGACTCCGTCAAGTTTATTGCCTTCAGATAACTGATCTTATACAGAAAATCTTTTGTTTTTCTGAAAAGCCTATACTAAATTAGGGATGTGTTGACTGAAGCTAATACCCTGTGGCGATGTTGCGATTGCTAGGGAATCTAAAGTAACCCAAATCTTTAGCAAGAAAATTAAAGTTGGTGAGACAAAAGGGCAAAGGTAGCTGAATAACCCAATCAACATCTTAACACCTAAAGTATTAATGAAGCAGTGATTTAGAGTGATAGTTAAATTCAATACTGTTTTAAAAGGAAGATACAAAGCAAGCTGTTGTGACCAATGAATTTCAACAATGTGCATTCTTTCCAGGTATCACCCCACTGCTGGAAATGGTAGAGTAGGAAAAGACCAAACCCCAGCTGGTTGTTACCCTTGGTAAAATCACTTAAAACTTCCTTGAACCCGATTTCCCTAATCTGGAAAGTAAGGATAAAGTGTGTCTCTTGCCAGGCTTCCTAAGATTAAGTACCATGTACATAAACTTACCGGTTTAGAGTAGGTGCTCAACATATTATAGCTAGTATTACTACCTCATGCACAGTAGTTACCAGCCCCACAACAAAGATTACAAATGAGAAATGGAATGCACTTTAAAATTATACTTATAGTAAACTTTAATAAACCAGGACAACAGTTATTTCAAAATTACAATTTGTAGATAGGCTTTGGAGTTCTTGAACAAAGATACCGGTTGCAGCCAGGTAGCCTCCATAACTGCGGTTAAAATAGGCCCATCTTAATGGTTTATCACAGCAAAGAAGAGAAGGAACTACCTGCTTTACTCCAGAAACACTTCTCACTTTTTAATCTTTTTTCTAGAAAAGTTATTATCATGGTATCAAGATAATTTTTTTAAATTTAAATCTTATGTTTCTTTTATATTCCCTGAGAACTAAAGGTAAACAGGTTTCTTTTGATATTTCTATCTAATCTTCTGTCCCCAGGATAACAATAGTGAACTAAAAAGACTGTTACATTAAAAAAAATTAAAATATGTTATATAATCTTTTAAACAGTGATTCTGAAAATTTCCCCTAAAGCATGGATGATTGTGCATATTCTGAAGGGTGTTTTTGTCCTGAATAAAGAAGAATTTAAAACACAACTTTGTGGCAGTGAAATGGTTAGGATATCAACTCTACGCTGTGCTGGTTTTCATGGGAGTTGAGAGCTTGGGTGTTGCATTAACCTTTGTCTAGAGTTTTGTGGGTCTAGGGTTGAGTTGTTTTGTATCTTTTAAACTGTTGGTATATACAGAGAACATTTGTGCGTTCCTTAGTTACAAAGGATGCTAAAGAGCCAGCTAGAGACATGGAGACAGCTCTGGAACATTTCAAAAATTGTCTGCAGCTTTTGTGTTACTCCTTCACAGGTAGGTGTGCAGGGAAGCTTTTTTCCCACATCATTAATAATCTAATAATATCAACAGAACCTTGTAGCTAAATTTTGGTTCGTAGGAGCATTTCCTACCCTGCTAGTCTCATTTCTCAAGCCTTGGGGCTTGTACACAGAACCTAAACTTTTATATATTATAAGAAACAGTGAAAGCATAACATAAAATTAATGGCCACTTCTTCTATGTGAATCTTCAACCCAGAGGTCTGATACAGGCTTTATGGTGTCAGAGCTAAAGGTTATTATTTCTAGCAACTCCTTTACTGAAGCAAAAACTACTGAATTGCTAAATTACAGTTATTTCCACAGTATCACTGCAGGGCCTCCCAACAGAGAATAAATTTCATAAATAATAATTTTGCGATGGTGTTGATTGTCAAGCCAATTTAAGATAGCTAGAATAGCTCAACTGGTAAATTTGAAGGATTCAGTGAAACTCATACCTTCCCACCTAAATAATATTGATATAACCCTTCAGCAAAGGAAAACTACCAACAACAAATGGTGTGAAATATGTGATTGCCAAATAACAGACTTTATTCACGCACGTGAAAAATATCTCACGCGTGCCCACATTTCATCTGACACAATGGTGGTCCTAGAACCGTAAGCATGTAGCATAATGTCCAGAGGATTGATTAGAGAGGAAAGCATTATGAAATAAAGTAGAGAAAGCACTATGAACAGAATGCTGGGTGAAGAAAACCTAACTCTTTCTGGTGGAGTCAGGGAAGGGTTCCAAATAGAGAGTCTGTTTAGCTGAATTTTGAGAGCCCATATGAGAATAACAGAAGTTGATGACAAAGGGCTATCAGCCACTTACCTAGATTATCTCATTTAACCCTATGTCCCTCTTTTACAAAAGAAGAAACTGAGATGTGAAGGAATAAAGAAACTTGCCCCAAATCACAAAGCCAGTAAGAGACAGAGCTCAGATCAGAGTCCAGACAAATCAATCCTCCAGGCTTGCATTCTCACTGTCCACATGGCTTCTGGCTCAGGTCCATAAGTAGGGAGGGCAGCACAGGCCAGTGAAACAGTATGTGCAAAGTTCTAGGATGCATCGAGCCAAGAACTGGCAGATGAAGCTATAAAAAGGCACAGGCCTGACAAGGAAGGATGCTATGTGCTCCATCGGAGCCAGTCTTTGTCCGGCAAGTTTCATGGAGAGGCCAGTCTTCTTCTTTCCTACCATCTCTGTGTCCCCTCCCAGAGCTGGAGAAATGAGACCTCCTTCTGCAGTCTCAAGCCGACCATCACAGGCAAAGGGACTGACCTTGACATTTGGTAGAAGGGATGGAGACAGACAGGTCTAGAAATCATATTTCTGAGGCACTGCTAAGCCCTGATGGTAACAAGAGCTCACATCCTCTTCCAACTATGCAGGCCTCACCATACACCCCACTTCTGGAAACAGATCCCCAGTGTATTGTCTGCACCAGAGCCCAGTGCTCAGAAAAGTGTTGCAACTCTGCTCCCCCAGTGTAACCTCGCTTCAGGCCCAGTTCCACACCCCAGCATCCTCCACGATGGCCTATTCACTACATCCCATCCCATTTGACTTTAGAGTCATTTAACTTAAGCAATGTAAGCCACTCTTAACTATAATGTGGACAGGAAATCCAATATCAGAGAGAGGACATGATGAATTTTGAAGCATTAAGTCTGGTATACTATGACGCCTAAACAAATCTGTATTACTAATATGGACAAGGTTAAAAAATAATCACAGAACTAAACTACCCATTTTAAGAATTTTAAGAACAGACAAAGCTAGTTTATCATAAAAGAATTAAGAAAAATAGTCACTTCTTGGGAGAGAAGCTTATTGACTAGAAAGGGGCAAGAAGAATCACGCTCTTAAATCTTGATCTAGTTAGTGGTTACAATTAAGATGTGAGCATCGTACTGTGCGAAAATCATACCTCAACTTTTAATAAAGTAGGAGAGGCAATGTTTTTAAAAAAAAAAAAGATTCTTTTTTTTAAGAAAAGAATCTCGTCATGCTCTTTAAATATGATTATTGTAACCACAGAAGGACGAAAAACGTACTCAAATGGCTTTTTTCTTATACCATGGCAGATATTCCCACTTCTCAATATCAAATACTATTAATTTTATTTGGTTGAAAAGCAGAATTATTTATTCAGGGCCAAAGACAGACAAATTTTTCAAATCATCTTCTAGTACCTAAAAACAGAAGTGTAACTAGGAAAAATTGACAACTTTCAAGGACACATTCAATTTGCAATGCATTTTCATATATTGAAATTTTGATTATATTAACTTGCCTGCATTAAAGAGATTTAGTTCTGCTTGGCTGCCTGTAGCCAAGCATTGGTTAGAAAGAGGATGTTTTTGGAACTAAGTTACAGCATTGTTATGGCTTCTTTACATTCTTTTCATTTTTATCCTCAAAATGCTTTTCCTTTAACTTTAGACTTTAAATGTTATAAACAGCCTTATATTGAAACTCAAAAATATAAATTATTTTGAGAATTTCTGTAATTAGGTAAGAATAATTAATACAGAAACCTATTGACTATCACATACACTGATCATATTCACAGATCAGTGAATTTAAGCAATATCCAGAAACTCACTACCTGGAGTCAAATTTTGGGGAAGAAGAATTCTTTGGATAGAATTTATTATGCATTTTACTTAACTAGAAAGATCTTGATAATCTTTTTTTTTAAGGAAAAAACTTTGAAAATAGTAATTTACCTTTTTATCTTATTTTCTTTCTTTTTTTAACTGTTGGGGCATAAGATCAACTAAATTTCTTAGTGGGTGCCTTACAGAAATGACTTAAAGGTAAAATCAGGTTAAGCTGAACTAACTGGAGACCATGCATGGTTTAACAGCACCTGGGCTGAATTCTGATTGCCTGTATCCACAACTCACCAATCTTCCCATCTTCTAATGACAAGGAGGATGTAATTCCCAATACCTGATAGAAAATAAATACGAAAAAAAACCTTACCACACATTTTTGGTTTTTAAGTACACTAAATAATTGAAAATTGAAATGGGTTTTCACTTATTCTTAAAATTGGATTTTGTCACAAGATGACAAGTTATTTTTAGAAAATAACAAGCTACTGGATAGCCTTGGTGAAGATGTCTGCAGCAATTACAAGATTTAATTTTCAAGGGTTTTATTCTCCCTCTTCCCATCTCTGAAAAATAAAGTTAAGGTTTGGTCTTAAATTGAAAAGCTAGCATTGCATGTATTTTGTTAAATTAGTAAATAAATTCAATCAGAGAAATTCTATTTCCATATGTTTTATAAATTTGGGGTGTGAATAGCTTGTCAAACAAAGAAGTAAGCTTAGTTACAGAATTAAAACAGACTTGAGATCATTTTGATCTCGTGAAAAACAGGAATTTGTGGCCTCCCTATTGCAATAAAGCACTTGTTGAATTCTATGTTAATTGTTGTTAATGTGTCTCTGCAATTGGTTGATTGGCCCCTTAAAGGAAGAAATAATGTCTTATATATTGGTAAGTCCATACTAGGCATATAAGGCCCACTAGCCTTATATGCATCCTCCTAGAGGAGCCTCCTAGAGGAGCCCCAACACATATGTGATGGAATAAATGAGCTAATTATTTTTACCTCCTCTGTTCTTCTAGTCTAATACCTGATTCTCTCCAAATAAATTATCACTTCAACACTCCCTTTTTTCATAATGCCTCTGACTCTGACTTGCCCCTGCAAGTGCACCAGTGTGTCCCACAGCATCCTTGGGACCCAGAATTCACTTTGATTGGATTCTTCTTTTAATTGCATACCTGTTCCATTTAGTCTCATCTTACTGACCTTTACTGTATCCTTCTAAAGTACCTTGGAATTGGAATCATTAAGTCAAACCTGTTCTCACAAAATACAAACTGTGAGAGCTGGAAGGACCTATTGTTCATCCTATTTCTCATAGACATGTCTTTTTATTTTTATATAAGAATCCCCCATTAAATGCAAATATGCCCTTAGTAGTATCAACTCCTTTGATATTCACAGAACACCTTGCCAGGTCACTCGCCAGCCAAGTGCATGGCTGAGAAAACAGAACGCTGGACTGGTGTTGGAGAGTGGAAATGTCACTGCAGGACAAGAGGCTACCCAAGAAGAAGAGGCACTAAAGATGTGTCTCACTGAGCTTAGAGTTAGGCTTAAAGCAAGGGTGGGAAAACAGTAGCCCTCGGCCCAGATCCAACCCACCATCTATTTTTGTAAATAAATTTATTAGAACAGAGTCCCACTTATCTACTCACATATTGGCTATGGCTGCTTACATGCTACAACAGCAGAGCTGAGTGGTTGGGACAGAGACCTTGTGGCCCACACAGCCTACAATATTTATTCTCTGGCACTTAATAGGGAAACGCTGCCTGGCCTACCAAAGTCACCATCCACATGACATGGCACCTCCTCACTGGCCACCCCCATACTGCATGTGTCAAAGAGAAGAGCACACTTCAACCATTTTCGTGGAACCACACTGAGACACACCTTCCTTCTTCATATCAGCCCTAAATTTTCAATAGTTTTCTTTCTCAGTAATGATAGCCTAATTCCTACACTAATCCAAACAGGCTTATAAAGTTTTAAAGAAATACACCACACTGATATTATGGAAGGCAAAATGAACTAAAAAATGTCAAGTGCTTTTTGTCACCTCCTCTAAAAACAGGCTGAAAATATATAAATATCCTTCAAATATATAATTAAGTGGTGTTAATTGCATTCACAATGCTGTGCACCATCACCACCATCCATTACCAAAGCCTTGCCGGCATTCCAAATAGAAATTCTGTAATAATTAAGCATTAACTCCCCATTTCCTACCCCCACCCTGGTGCCTGCTAAACTGTATTTCAGTTTCTGACTTTATGTATTTGCTTATTCTAATTATTTCATATCAATGAGATCATACAGTATTTGTCCTTTTATGTCTGGCTTATTTCACTCAACATGATGTCTTCAAGTTTCATTCATGCTGTTGCATCTATCAGAATTTCATTCCTTTTTATAGCTGAATAATATTCCATTGTATAGATATACCACATTTCGTTTACTCATTACGTAATTGATGGGCACTTGGATTGCTTCCACCTTTTGACTATCATAAATAATGCCAATATAAACATTAGCATGCAAATATCTGTTTGAATCCTGCTTTCGATCCTTTTGGGCATATACTTAAAGACGGGATGACTGGTTCATACAGTAGTTCTACACTTAGCTTTCTGAGCACCTGCCAAACTGTCTTCCAGAGCAGCTGCACCATTTTACAGTCTGACCAACAGTGAATGAGTGCTCCCATTTCTCCACATCCTCTCCAGCACTTATTTTCCACTTTTTTTATTAGTAGTCATTCTAGTGAGTATGAAATGGTATCTTATTATGGTTTTGCTTTGCATTTCCCTAGTGGCTAATAATGGTGAGCATCTTTTCATGTGCTTTTTTGGCCATTTTTATATGCTCTTTAGTGAAATGTCCATTTGAATCTTTTGACCACTTTTTAATTGGCTAGTTTGTCCTTTGGTTGTGAAGTTATAGGATTTCTTTATATATTCTGGATATTAAAACCAGAGCAAACCCATATAAACTTTATGCTTTCATCTGTTCTAATCTGAAGCTGAAGGTCATTGTGATTCTTATACCACAGCAACATGAGTCTCTGCCTCTGTCTGAATCAGTTTCCACAAGGTGAGTAAGGAAGTCTAAATGGACTTGTCCCCAGAACCTCTCTTCTCAGACTCTCTGTAATTCTAGAGTAAGTTGAATTATTTATCACTGCCCTGAAATGAAATATAATCAATAAAAATATATATATAGAATAATTCATTTCAACTAGTTTGAATTAAGTTTCAGGGTTCTAACTTTCAAAAGAAACACTAAATCTTGAACAAAAGTGATGAGATACGTTGCAGGATTTGATGGCATTTTCCCCCAACATTGGAAACAAATGATTTTATTTTTTCAGAATTAACCAAAATTCTGCAAGCAAACTTAGGTCCAAGAGAAAAACATACACCCTTAGAAATGTATCAAATCATAAAATTTAATTGTATTGTTTGATATTGCCTAGGTCATCAGCACCATTTAACAGTCAGAATATATTGATAGTGACTAATCCATACTCATTTTCCAATTAACAAACTTTTTTCTAAAAGGAAAAAGAAACAAAAGCCCAACTCTAAATGGTGTACACCTGACTTCACCCAAAGGCTTAAAAGGGGGGAGAGTCAGAGAGCGAGAAACGAAAACAATAGATGGAACAGTGGTTTTCTTTGCCACCTTATTTAGCAAGAGAGAGATGTTCTTTGTAAACGAGATTGGCTAGAGGACAAAAGATACAATACACTCATTTAGAATGCTTTTGCACAGAGGTAAGACTTTCTTACTGCCTCCCTACATTTGTTTGTTTGCTGACTACCTTGTTTGCCTGTTAGTTAATGAATGAGAGCAATAAGCAGAGAATATCTGCATTTGAATTATACCCCATCCACAACCACAAGAAAGGTGGTGCATAATGCAATGTGAAAAATATATTTTCAACTTAGAATTACATTATTTTTTACTAAGCTATGATTTTATTTTTCGACTTTTGATTTTGAAATCAATTTATGGGCTGCAACTCTAAAACAGATTTTCCAAATACAAAAGAGATTATTTCATTCAAAAGTAGGCAGCTCTAGAAAGTATTAAAAGAATAATTTATGACTACCATGAAATGAAGTTTTAAACAGGAGGCATACAATTATTACATTTCAGCTGGCTCCCCTGCATATTCTCCTTGTTTGCATCTTGCCCCGTCTCACACACATCTCTCCCAGTAGGGTATGTTTATGGCTAGATAGCTGTTCTGAAATTTCAAACTCCTTAGACATTTCTGCTATTGTTTTGTGAAGTCACTCTTTGCTCCTAGGGAAGCATGCATTTGTTCTTGTGGTACCCAAACAATCTGCAATTGGCAGGTGATGGCAGATCCCATCTGCTGCTGACATTTCCAAACTATAACTCTCATCGCAGCTTTGCTTCAGCCTGTCGCGACTAAATGCATTTCTAATTCCTTCCCTTTGTCCCTCATTCCACCTCCTCGTCTCCCAAAGGACTGCTCTCCTCTAATAACAGTCTTGGAATTATGCTCTGCTGTTCTCTTGTGGCCTGTGCAGCAATATAAAACATTTATAATTTATGAATTGAAACATCTCTAAAAACGGAATGGGCACCGAGAGGAATCCAGGTCTCAAATCTGTAGACGGATTAGAAAACCTCATCACTTTCTGTTCTTCTGGTTTAGAGTGAATGCAGCATTCATTCCTGCCAATCTGCCAAGTGACACACCGACTTTGTGGATCATTTGACAGCTTACTGTCAAGGCAGGAAAATCCATTCAAAGTTTTTAGAAGGTCTGAGCATCCACGTAGGTTTTCGGAGGAGCAAGGGTATTTGTCATATGACCTCACCTTTCTTTAAGATGATTGACAGTCCAGAAAATTGAGTTGCATCCACAATATGATTTATAATTCACTCCACATCTTTTGGTACAGTCAGATAAATTTGTCAGCTCATAGTAATTCACAAGTGACTATCTCAAATACTTTGTGGCAGACTATATAAAGCACCTCTCCTTCAAAGATCTCAAGGAACTGCTCAGAGGATCTGATGTACATTCTAGCATTAGTATTCAAGTCAAATGTTACCCCATTCACTTGCAGAAGAACACTAAAATATATTTGGAGGAAATTTTAAGCTCATTTCACAGTCCATGCTTCACATGATTAATGATGGAAAATTAGTCATACTAGAAATCATAAATATAAAATCCCTTTCCATACTATTCTTAAACAATCTCTAAGTGCCGGTAAAAAATAATAAACTGAGGCTATAAGCAAGACATTTTTCCCAATTTCAGTTCTTAAAAATTGCCCATGAAGTAAAAAAGAAAATAGTAAAAGGTCAAAATTCAGCCGGTAATGACTAATTCTAGAATTTGTAAGGATGTATCCATTTATCAAAAGTTAAAGTCTTATAATCCATTCTGAGAATATTTTTCATCAGCAGTTCAACTGTTGTGATACATGATGCCAATAATGAGGAGAATACGCCACCATCTTCCCAAGAAGGAAAAAGTAATAGAAATTAGGTTTCAGTAAAGCTAAGAAATACACACACAATTAGATGAGGATGAGTTTCAAAGCAGGCCCTCTGAGAGTAACCCAAATATTGCATAAATGAATGACCAGAGAATTTACAAACACCTACCTCTGCAATCAAGATGGAGAGCATGAAATTTCAAAGTGAAAAGACTAGCATGTGATTGTACGTTAGTAGACAGAAATAATCCATATTGTATTGATTTATCTGGAGGAAGATGCTAAGGACAAAATCACAATGGAAAGCTTGGAACATAAAAGAGGGAAGTGGAAGGAATCAGAATGTGGCAGTGTTTTTCCAGCTCTGCCTTGAGGGAAGAAACACTGAATCCAGGGAAAACAAACCAGCCCTAGAGAGGTAGAAGAGCTTAGCACTTAAGAATGTCAGCCTGGGTTTGAATCCAACCCCTGAAATGTGCCAGCCAAGTAACCTTGAGAGAATTATTTAATCTCTGGTTCCTGCATTTTCTCATCTACTTGATGGGACACCTACTTGGATGTCACCTCCAGGGGTTGCTGGGAAGATTTATGAATTAATATAGTTAAAGCATTTATAATGTGTCTGGCATAGTGGTTAATAAATACTATCATATATTCTTAATGACTCTGTTGTGGCTCAGGGATTCTATTGGGCCCTACCCATGGGTGGGTTGAAATATTCTCCAAGACTACCCACCTCCCTTTGCTTTACTTCTGTGCTCATCAAACAAACATTAAATTATTAGTTTGGTCTCCCAGGTATCCTGACACTGGAAAGAGGGTGCCCTGGATGAGGCTATGAATATTCCTTCTCATCTCCCTCTACTCCATTGTGAATTAATGAATTGGCAGTCTGCCTTGTATACTTGAGTCTTCTGTAGAAGTGATTGGCATAAGGCAGCCTCCCTCCGTCTGTTTAACTCCAGGGCTCTGACAAAGCCAAATCCCGGGCTGCACAACGTGCATCAAGATGAGGTCTCCACACAGAGCCTCTTAGTGAGACTTAGAGACATTCTCCCAAAGACACTTGAACTGCCTAACTTCCCCTTTCCTACCTGCAGACTTGACTCCAACGTCCATGCTCCAGGATGCATATTGACACTGTTTATCCAACATTGTGAGTGTATTTAATTATCATTTAAGTCTGGTGAGCTTTAATAGCAAGATTCAACTTAATTGAAATCCAAATAGGTGATTCATACGTTTGTATAAAACAGGATGCAACTGATTCATCGTGTTAAAAACAAGCATTAGAGCTGATTTTATCAATTAGTGTAATGACTTAAAAATTAATCTTGATTAGGAAAATTGCAGTAAAGGAGGAAAATACAGAGGCTGTGGTAAAAATATTTAATTTTAAGTATATGATATTCCCTCTTAGTCAACCTCAGGAACTCCTTCTGCTTTTCTTTTATATTCAAGTATTTTCAAAATCTTATTCTTTAGAGAGATCAGCAAAATAAGTAAATCGATGTTTTCTTTATCAAAATAATAAATCTTTCTGAAATGTATTATAACATTCTTCCTAGCTTAGGTAAAGAAAGTCTGCTGAACATAATTTAATTTTCCTAGGTGAATCAAAGATTGTCATCATGAACATTAATTATTGTACTATCGTTTGCAATCTGGGGTCATGGTATATAAAGTTAACTATTTCTTCTCTGAATTTTTCCCAACAGCTAAGCTGGTTTTTGTTTGTTTTTCCCTTCTTTTTTCAACTTCACATCTCCCATTCACTGTCTTCTTTTTATCTTCTGTCCATTTTATGTTTAATTTTCTTTGTAGCTTTATATAGGGAAAGAAACGTAGTTTGGTATCAAAATATATATCCTTATTTTCACCAACCGTCTTGTTTGCTAGGCTGATATGATAAATGCAACACAATGGATGGGTTTAAACAACAAGCATTTATGGCTCATGGCTTAGAGACTAAAAGTCCAAAATCAAGGCATTGGCAAAGCTATTCTTTCTCCCCAAATTCTGTAGCACTCTAGTGTTGGCTTGCTCCAATCCTTGGGGCTTGCTGGTTTACATCTCTACCTCCTGTTACGTTGTGATTTCTCTCTACTTGTGTCCATTCTTCTGGGTTCCACTGACATCTGGCTTCATCCTGTGTGGCCTTATCTGTCTGACCACATCTGAATTTCTTATGTTTATAAAGGACTCCAGCAATAAGGATTAAGGCCCACCCTGATTCAGATGGTCACAACTTTAACTAAAAATAGCATCCTTAAGAGTTCCTATTTATAAATGGGTTCACACCCACAGGAACGCAGGTTAGGGTTAAGAACATGTCTTTGAGGGGGTACATAATTCAATCTGCCACACCAGTTTACTTCTGAACCAAATTGATCATAAAAAGTATAGATAAATAAATAATTAAATATCACTTTTAATACTAATATCACTGATGTTCCTGAATGTGATGTAGGTTCTGACAACGATGGGATTCTCGAAACCAAACCTCAAAAGATGACAGACTTGGGAGGGCCATGGTAGCTCAGTGGCAGAGTTCTCGCCTGCCATGCTGGAGACCCAGGTTCAATTCCCAGTGCCTGCCCATGCAAAAAAAGAAAAGAAAAGATGACAGATTTATCCATCAACAGCGGCCTGTGCTCTAGGTCTTCCCTGTCAACGCACATGGCATTGAGGGGCAGACTAGAATGACTGCTTCCTGTAAGCAGTTAATTTCCAAGAGAAAAAGAAAGCCAAAGGCTTGGTCCCAAATTAACAATTTCGAGAGGGGTAAGGGGTGCAGAGTAGCCAGGAATATAACATTAATGGATATCTTCATATGTGGATCAATAAACAAGGGGAAAAGACATTTCTCCCCAAAGAACCAAATAGATAAGATTGGAATCCCAGCTCTCCCATACTATCTGAATGTGGCCTTAGGCAAATTAACAAACCTCATTAATCCTCAAATTTTTTGTCTTTGAATAAAAATGTTGTGCCTTCTTGTAATGAGTTACAAGGATTACATTAAATAATATATGGTAGGTAAAGGCTGTCAGCAATTCTAGGCTGCTTTCCATCTGTCCTTCCCTCCTTCTCCCACTTCTTCAAGCATGTTCCCTGGCTTTGAACCAGTGAGACACATTATAAGTAACATTTGCAAATTAAGAGTATTTCTTTCTGTTAATAGGTGACCTATCAATCACTTCAATGGTTTTAGTTTTGGCTCTTCCTGACTATGTTCATGACACCTTATCCTCAGAAATTTTTCCGATTTCTGCTATTTGGAGACTATTCGGGGTTTTATTGTAACTAGGCAGCTGATAGTGAAATTTCTCAGGCATTTCATTATACATACACCAGCAAGAGCATTAATTAAGTCCCTAAGTTTATAAAATATAAAACATGATCCCTACTTTTCTGGAAGCATGCAGATTAATTTAAAAACTACCATCACAATTGTTTTACTCCCAAAATGCTTTCAATTAGCAATATGGTTAGGGTAGCCAAACTGAGAAAAAAAAAAAAAACACTGAAGGCTGTTGTTCCCCACCTACAATGGGAGAGGAAGAAATAGAGTGAATCTAATGTTCAAGTACAAAGAGTATGGGGGGAATAAAAAGTCCAAAAAAAAAATCTAACAGAAGTCAGTACCCAAAGAGTAAAATGAATGCAGAAACAATATCAATGTTTCAGGATGACTGAGTTTCTTAACACCAGCTGGGTCACTAGATCTGAAATCTGGCAACCTAAAGAAAATTCATAGAGTCCAGATACTGGATAACTGAACACAGTCCTCTAGGAAGAGACCAGCAAGGTGACAAGATCAAGTTCTCCAATTGAGGAATTGAGATTCAGAGCTGGGTTCCAGGTTTCAAGGAAGTTGTTAATGAGTGATATCCAGGCAGTCTCTTAGATGCACCAGGAGTAAGTTAAATTAAGGGATTATAGTCCAAATCCAGGGTAGCCCAGGGACCATCAGCTACCCGACAGGTAGTTAGCTATTTTCCAGGAAAACCTTAACCCAAAAAGGACGCCATTCATGCATCCATTGTTCATTCACTCATTCATTCATATAGTCATACTAAACTTTCTTTTGAGGGCCCAATGATAGAGAAAAATGTCTTCTCCCTCACTCCGGTTCTCATGAGGGGGAATTTTCCCAAAACACATTCTCTGGTCCTTTACTCACTCCATCCCTAAGAAGCTAAGTGACTTATCTGATTAATTAGGGGAGTATAATTTGCCATGTTTGGTTATTTTATATGTGAGGTTAATGGGCCCACTTGCTTCTCACACTAAACTGTGACCTACAACTATGCCTATAATACTAATAAAGTTTTATTTTATTTACTCTTTGTTTTGTTTCTCAACTTGGTCAGAATTCTAGAAGGGAAGAGATGTGCTAAATGTTGTACAAAATGTTCCAAACACCATGCTGGGCACTGAATACATATTGATGGATTATAAACTCCACAGCCCTGTATGATGTTTGTAATCCAAAGAGTATGGACTGCTTTCTGAAAGGTCTATGAAATTTGAACTAGAGAAAAAAAATAGCATTCCTTGAAAGAGAAGGCTGTGAACAAAGTTCAAGGTCTCCTTTAAATATGGCAGGTGGAAACGAGCAATAAGATTTACTGGTGAAGTAGTAGAACACTTCTTCCCACCTTCAGCTCCTCTTTCTTGCAGTGGATTAGGAGATAAGGGGAGCTTCCATCTTCATCCATGTGATTTTGTGCCCATTTCATTTATTTTGCAATATCTTAGTAATAGGCTATTATGCCAAGTTTGAGCTCAGGGGTAAATGAAGTATCCCAATTCGCTTGGCTCTCAAATCCTATCTCTTCATGCAGCTACCCTCATAGTCCACAGTCACTTAAGACTCCTTTCTATAAATAGATTTTTAAAAAATTTCTATAGAGAATGCTGTAAGAGTTTGCCTATGGCTTTAACTAGTTATACATTCTCAGTGCTCAGAAGAATCTGCGTTCAAATACCAGCTCCCACTTATGATCAATTTGGTCATTTGATGCCCAAAATTTATGCTGCCTTTATTGAGCTCTGTACTCACAACATAAAATGATTTACCACTAATTCTCACAACACCCTGAGAATAACACAAAGTAAGTGCTAGTGTGTTTATTTTCAAATGTAGTAGAGGTAGCAGTTCTCTTGGCTGGCCAGTATGAGGTGTTCTGGGAGTCATTCCTGGAGATACAGGCTAGAACCAGCCATTCCAGCTCTTTCCATACTTTTGTAAGGACCTAATTTCTTGAATTAAATCCCTTTCTTTTAAAATTGCTTCAGTAGACTCTGTTCTCTGCAATTAAATCTTCATAAGCCTTTTCATCTCTCTAAAATTCAGTTTCCTCATCTGAAAATAAACACACTAACACTTACTTTGTGTTATTCTCAGGGTGTTGTGAGAATTAGTGGTAAATCATTTTATGTTGTGAGTACAGAGCTCAATAAAGGTAACTTAGGAGACTAAACAGAGGCCCACTTATGGATCTTCAGTACCACAGTGTGCCAGTTTGACGCTATTACTTACCCCGGAACAGCCGTGTTTTAATACTGATCCTGTCTTGTGGTGCAGCCATTTCTTTAAATCCTGATTCAATGTTGTAGGTAAACTTTTGATTAGATTATGTCCATAGAGGTATGGCAAGCCCAAATGTGGGTGTGACCTTTTGATTAGATTGAGATGTGACTCCATCCATTCCAGGGGGGTCTTGATTTTATTTACTGGAGTTCTTTAAAAGAGGAAATATTTCAGAGAGAACTCAGAACAGAGCTGACAGATGCTGACATTTGGAGAACAGAGACACGGAAGTTTGGAGATGCTTAGAGCCCAGCAAACATTGCCAAGTGGCTTCTTGTGATATGTTAAGCAAGCTAGAACCTGGACAGAGCCAAGGGAAACTAAAAGATGAAAGCCAGCCCCAGAGAAGCAAAGTGAGGAACTCCCCATAGGAACAGAGACTGAAAGCATAGAGTTCAGGAGCAAGGGACAAACAGATGCCAGCCACATGACTTCCCAGCTGACAGAGGTGTTCCAGACCCATTGACCTTCCTTGAATTAAGGTATCTTTTCCTGGATGCCTTAGTTTGGACATTTTCATAGGCTTAGAATGGTAAACTTGTAACTTATTAAATTCCCCTTTTAAAAGCCATTCCATTTCTGATATATTGCATTCCAACAGCTTAACAAACTAATACACACGGATAGCTCAGACATTGCCAAAAGAGAGTTACTACCTCCCAGAAAGCAAGTCAGGGCTTCCTGCCCTCCTAGAATTCTTACTACTTTCTTCAAGATTAAGGACTCTGCCTCTCAGATCAGCTTTTCCAAACTGAGAGACCCAACCTCTTCTCCAGATAGCTAACACCATGAAAGATTTCATCCCCCAGTGAGACTGTCTTCCCCCACAAGCTCAATCATAGCCATACCTTGATATAATTCAATAATCACATTAATCTAACAAGATTTATTAATCTACAGTAAAAGGAGGGTCATTTCCCTATGAAGTGTGTTACTCATTCTTATAAACTCTAAGATTGAGCTGGACCTGATACACAGTAGATGCTGAATAAACACTTTTGAATAAAGAAATGCTAACATATGCCACCGATGTCAAAAATTAGCTTGAATCTTTACATGATTGTTTACCATTACTATTTTAGCAGGAATTCTAGTAAATTTTTCCCAGTTTAGTGGAAAATTTAATCACAATTAAAGCCATATTGTTTCTCTTCTTTCTTGTGGATATCTAGACCAGCCAATAAAATGTGAAAATTTACCTCAGTCACAGTATCCTGAATCTGGGAAAGTTTTATGGTGTTTATAATGTTTGTCCAGCTCATTCACAGTCCTGCAAAGCAATAAAGAGATATTTTAAAGGAGCTCCTGGCTTTAGGTGTTCTAATCACTATGCCTTATATATCATAATCCAGTGAACTTTATTAAACTGCCTTGTATAATGCATTTCACAGAAGTTCTAAAACCCTTTGTTCTCCTTACCTTATGAATGTAAGTTAATAAAGGGACTGCTTCTTGGAAGAAGGTTCATTACTGCTAGGTTATGAGTGTAAGTATACCAGAGAACCAGTGCTATAAATTTAAAGTCACAAGTCCCAAGTAAAAACACAATTATCCTCAAAAATTTATCTCTTAGTACATTGCAATGTGATCATCCATTGTAAAATCTCTATGTGCCTTCCACATTACAAGATAGGAACGTGATAGGAACTAGAGATTAGGGTACGTTAAAAACCAAGCTTTCATATGTATTATTTGGTTTCACTGATCCTAAGAAATTTGTTTACTATGTAATTTAAACACTATGTGTATTTAATTACATGGAAATATATTCATAGTATTGTAGGTAGAAAAGACTTCTCGTAAAATAGGAAGATTTCATTTTTGTTTATACAACTATTTATATATGTAGAAAATATCAACGTGGTAATATTTGTTATCTCAAGATTGCAGGATTTCCCCCTCTCTTTTCATTGTGGTTATTAGCATCTTCTAAAAAGTTCTAAAATGAACATGCTTTATTTAAATATGAACAGACTGATTTTTTAAAGATATACATGAAAAGTTTGTTTAATCCTTAATTTTCCTCCTTCTACCTGATTCCCAGTTCCCACCCTAAATGCAGTTCCCATCCATACTGCAAGAACTGCTTCCATATACTGAACACCCATGCTAACACAATTACCTACAGGTAATTTTTTGAAAATTCAGGTCATCCTAAAGACATGTACATACAACATAAGTAGCTTTATTGCAACTTTCTGAGCTCATAGAATCACCTCTGGTCCCTATAAACGAAGATGTTCTTAAGAACATCATTAGAAGTTGCTCCTATAAGAAGTAAATACTTTTAAACGTCTCAATGACTGGGCTGAAAATATACAGTGGTATATAAGTAGCTAGCTATAGTCATAGTGCTGGTTTGAAACTGTTGTGTGCCCCAGAAAAGCCATGTTCTTTAATCCTTCTTCAATATTGCTAGGTAGGATCATTTTAATTAAATTGTTTCCATGGAGGTGTGATCCACCCAATTGTGGGTGGGACCTTTTGATTAGGTGGTTTCCATGGAGATGTGTCTCCTCCTACTCAGGTGGGGTTGCTTACTGGAGTCTTTTAAGAGGGAACTATTTTGGAAAAAGCTCGAGAGCCCACATAGCCAGAGACCTTTGCAGTTGCAGGAAGGAAGCCATTTAAAGAAGCTGGTAGAGAAAACTAGCAGATGTCACCATGTACATTCCCAGCTGACAGAAGTGTCTAGAAGCCAAAAACACCAACAGAAGTCAGCCACATGCCTTTCCAGCTGACAGAGGTGTTCCAGATGGCATCTGCCTTACTTGAGTGGAGGTAACCTATTATTAGCGCCTTGATTTGAACATTTTCACAGCCTAAGAACTGTAAATTTGCAACTTAATAAATTCCCCTTTTAAAAGCCATTCCCATTTCTAGTATAGTTCATTCTAGCAGCTTAACAAACTAAAACAGTCCTTTGAAAAGAGACAAATTGAAGGCTTGGTTCATTATGGCACACCAAGGGATGTTCTACAGGTATGCAAACTAACTCAAGGATAGCAAATAAAAGCAACTTCCACCCAAAGCCCCCCACAACAAAGAAACAATCAGCATCTGAGATATGAGAGTAACATTATCCCCATATTTAGACTCATCTTCCCACCATTTTATGATGACAGCTTGAATTACAGTGCAGTTTATTTTTGTAAAATGACTATTACACATTTAGCTGAAATCTTGATGGGTAAATTTCACAATGACCTCCTTTAGGTTGCCATCTTGATACAAGTAACCTCTTTTCCTTAATGTTATGTTGTTTTATTTTGTAAATTTGAATACTGAATAATCAGAAGCTGCAGGTTTAAGTATTCCGAATCATGATGTTCTTCTTTCTTTTTACCTGTCAGTCACCAACTATGTTATTGACTTTGGACGCTGTGCAAACTGCTTTACCCCATTAGATGCACCCTCCATTGTAAATAAGTAGGTTGCAATAAATAATCATCACATTTTCTTCCAACTCTATAAATTACTAAAATAAAAGGATTATCTTTAATCTGCCCTTATCTCCTTCACATTACAATTTGCATTTAAAAAAAAAATTTTGCAGTTCTCTAAGCACTTCCAAATGCACCACTTTACTTGCCCCCATAACAATGCTGTAAGGCAAAGCATCTCATCTTAAAATTTTTTCTTCAGGAATTGGTAGAACATAGAAAACTAGCCCTGGAATTGGGCTATGGACTGATGATGCAAGACTAGTGAGACGAAGCTCCTCGGCTTACCTAGCAAGATGCTTACCGTCTGGTGGTAAGTTTATGATTTCTACCTAAAAAGCAAAGACACATTATCATTCTGCACAGAAGAGCTCCCCCTGTTAAATCTGGAAGGCTCCTTTAAGATAATCTCATTCAAACGATCCAACGGCCTCACTTCATAGATGAAAATCCAGAGGTTTAGATTCTTTCCTTTAAACACAGTTCGAAGCACTGTCTCTTTCCATCTAAGTGCTTTCCTTCTTCAACCGGCTTTACCCTTCTAGAATGAATAATTTCCTCTAGAGGCCTGGGAAATAGATGGCATAAATTCCACTGAATCTCTCTGTAAATGGTGTATAGTTTATCTGTTTGTCAGGTCTTTACTTTTAAAGGTCACTCTTCCATGGTAAGAAACTTTCTGATGTTCTTGTTATAAGTAAACCGAGTTATTTTGAAGAATGAGGGAGCTATGTGATTGTGCATGGATGCTTTTACTCCAAATTTTTTTCAGTTTTTTAAACCTTATATATGAATATACAAATTGATTGCAAAACTTAAAAACATGAAAAGTAGGAATGAAGAAACACAACCTATGGAGAACTGTCAGTAGGATTTTATTAATCAACATTTTATTAAATACAGTATGTTTGCCCTGGGAGAGCTTTGTAGTTTCTTATCAAACAAAAGTCATTTCCAATGTTGCTATTCACCCAAATACCAAGACTCTTATCTTTGCTCTAGTTATTCCTGTATTTCTCACAGTTAGAAAAGGAACTTCTTGCCCAGAAAGGAACTGAAAATAAAATGGCCGGAACAGTAGAATGAACCCCAGTCCAGGGTAGAACAGGCAGCTCATGGTAATAACTCAAAATTTTTGAGCACTTAGTGTCAGGAAAATGTTCTAAGGGCTATAATGTATTAATTCATTTACCTTCACCACACTGTCTCCATGAAGTACGATTTCTGAGCTTAGGAAATGAACTATAATGAGGAAAATAGCACAGGATGCTTCAGGACACTGTCTCGGGAGAGGGAGATGAGGGACCAGCTCTGGAGGAGATAGTCAGCAGGTGGTGGTACACTGTGGGAGCCATAAAACAAGGAGGAAAGGGGCGGACACACTCCCCAAATTTCTACTGCCCCTTCTATATTTACCAAGGCCGTAGTAGATTTTGGACATATGATGTTGGGGATTAAATTTTGTTCCCCACAAAAGACATGTTCAAGTCTCAACTCCTGGTACTATGGGTGTGAATTCACTGCTAAATAGGACTTTTGAAGGTGTTATTAGTTAAGTTGTGTCCAAACTGAAGAGGTGGGCCTTAGTCCAGCATGGCTGAAGTCCTCATAAACAAAGGAGGAAGAATGTAGCCACAGGGAGCTGCCAGAAGTTGAAATCAGCAGAACCTGGAGGAGAAAGAAGAAGACATCTCCTTTCGCTGCATGACAGAAAAGCCAAGGACAAAAGATCACTGGAAGCCAGCCCCAGAACACGATAGTCTTCTGGGAGAAAGAATAGCCTTGCTGATACCTCAATTTTGGACTTCTCTTAGCCAACCTATTGTAGGGTCTTTGTTTTAGCAGCTTGGAAACTGAAGCATGGGACAAATGTCCAGTGAAATGTCAGTTGAATGTAAAACAGTGTGCTGACAAAGGGCCATTTATGGGCCACTAGTCAGAGAAACTAAGGTTGGATATGACTTTCAAAGTCACCTGGTATAACTTTCCATGACCACACTCTTGTTCTGTGGTCATCCTACCTATGCTAAAACATTTCTAGGAACTAAAAAAAAGAAAGAAATATTTACAGAACATTTATCCTGTATCAACACTAGTTACTTTTAAATTCCATCCCCATAATTACCTGGCAAGGTAACTATGATTGTTACCATTTTCTAGATGATAAAACTGAGATCTGAAAAGATTAAGTAATTTATTCCATGTAAGTTTACACAGTTAGTAGGTAAAGGCATCCAGACCAAACCCAGAACTCCCAATCTCAAGACTAGTACCCTCCTACTAAACCAAAATTTGCTCTGATCATTGCAAATGCCTTAATTAATCATGGTACATGAAAATGCATAGGCATCATTGAAAATGAACCGAATTTCATTTGTTCATATTAAATACAAACAACTTCCAACCATTTCAAACAATTTTAAATTATAAAATATGAATGCTGTAAACAAATTTAATTATATTGATTTGAGATATAAAAATACAAGATTCTAACGTATGAATGTTTGGTATTGACATGAACATTGAACACAGCTAATTTTTCCAGCTGAAATTCTTCAGGGCCTCATTCTGAGCAGATCTGGGGAGCCAGAGATTGACATCCTCTTTGTGGAGGTGTGATGGAAATGATAGATGCATGGCCCAAGATTGCCTTTGGGTTTACAGATACTGCTGATATTTACAGAGCTTCCTGTCTGCCTTTTAAGTTACATCTAGACAGAAAAATATGCCTAAGGAAGAGTCAATCCAAAACATCAGACATTTTGATAGCAGAATTGAATCAACAGCAATCACATGGATATATTATGTCTCAACCAATTCTAAAACACTCTGTTAAATGTAGAATCATTCTGGAAGAGGTCAGTTCTGTGGCATTGAGTGGTCAAGGTTGAAATATTTGAGTCTGAAAGATCTTTGTTCCAAATGAATAATTTTACAGTGATGATCAATAGGAAAACCTGCCTGTTCCTGCTGCTTCCAAATGAATCAGAACCATTAAACTAGGATAACATGGAGCCCATGACAGCAAAAGGCTGCCCTGGGATTTCTAGGAAACTTTCACACCATGTCCTCTTTTACCCTCCAGTCCATGGCTAAAGCATCATCTAGTTCCATAATCACCGGAAAAGTAAGGTCCTTGCCTTTAGTCTTAAATTCGCTGCCTTTATTTAAAGTGGATTCAAAAAATGCTCTCTTGGACTTCCAAGAAAATGGTGGAGTAGGGTAAGCTTGTTTCACCCCTGCTCCATGGGGCAACAACAGGGGACAGAAAAAACAACCGGGACTGCAGTTCCAGAGGGTGAGTGATTAAAGAGAGTCTGACATTTCATGAGGAGGTCCTTGCAAAGAGAGGTGAGAGATCAGGACTGGGAGATCAGGGTAAGTGTATTCGGCCATGACCTGGCTGGGGCAGGTGGCGGCACATGGGGAATTGCAGCTCAAAGGAAGAAAACCACCCCTTAGTTCCAGCCTGACTCAGCAGCTAGCTGGGGAGACCTTCCATGTGGCTTCACAGCTGGCAGCATCCATGAGAAGCCCAGAGGCATGCCTACCCACCTGCCATGAAGGGCTTCACCTGGAGGGTGCTGGGATCTGTCACTCCACCAGTGCCAGGAATAGCCATCTCATAGGGTGCTGTGAGCAGTGGATCCATTGGATGCTAGGTGCTGTGAGGCATGACAGCTTTCTTTCTGTTTTGTTTCACATATATACAGTAGGTTCTCGTTATTTATGGTAGTTATGTTCTATAAAGTTGCTGCAAACTCTGAACCACTGCTTTTCAGGAAAACACAGTATTAGGTTCTTGCAAACCTCTTGTCACAGCATTTTTCATCATCTGACCAACACGCAACCTTGTTTCGTATGTTTCATTTGAAGACACCTTATTTAATACGTATTGCTTTTCATTTACATTGAAGAGCAATATAACTCATGCTTGAACAAAACTTTTCTAACAAATGTATTTCTCTGTAAAACACTTCTCAGGCTTCTTGGGATGTGAGACAGCCCTTCAGTAGCACTCTGGGGAGGAGGCATTTTAAACAGCAAAATCACCAACAAAAAGCACAAAAATACAAAAAAAAAGTGGCACTAAATATACTACAAAAAAGAACTTATTTACAGGAAATAAGGAGGCAGGGGCATTGCCTTGTTCGACCTCAGTTGGGAACTGCACATTGGGTGACTCAAATGTTTTGCAGCTCTGTGCATGTCCCCAAATGATGGCACAAGTGCTACAAGTATTGATTTGAGGACTACAAATAAATTTTAGCAAGGAGGCAAATTGGCAAATATAGAACCAGTACATACACATATACACACATATATATAATCACTTCTTATATAAAAACACCCTGCATACTAGCTTCACAAAGTTTTTGATGGAATTCATATAAAAACGCCTGTAATTGAAAATGTACAGTAATATAATTATTATATAATCAGAGCTACCACTCACTGAGAAAGATGACTTAATTGCTGTGTCAATCGAAATGCCAAAGCTAACCTGCATGTTCTTCATTTTCCATTAAAATGAACAGGAATTCCTAAGCTCTACAGAGCCTTATTAGAGTGACTCAAACAAAATCTGCACCAGCAATGCCCCACCCCCCAACCCCACAATGCACCAGACATGGAAAGAACATTTATTACATTTCTCATAACAATAATGATATGGTGGGTCATTTTGTTGAAATGCTTTCTAGAATCCTTTCTCCTCATTTGAGCCCTCCATCTCTTATTGCTGTCACATGGCAGGCAGGAAAATGTAATGTCTTCTCAATTCACCAAAGAATGATAGAAATGGAAGATGGCACGAAACTCTGCTGTGTGCTCTTTAGCCCTTTAAAATTCCCAAGAATTCCACTCAATAATTCAGCAGGGCATGACAGGGGATTAGGGTTCTACATAACATGTTCATTAAAATGAGTATTTGCACACCCACTATACAAACATGATATATATTTCCCCAGCTCAGAGGCAGTGAGGTGATGTATAAGTATATTCACCCACAAGTCAGCTTTATGAACTGTATTCCTCAAAGGTACCAGCAGCTCCAGTAACTAGGTACACAATCAATAATTACTTTCATTTTTCTCCTTTTATTTACTCTTTAAGAGATTCATTAAGATGAAGAATGTTGGCATTGCTTTGCTAAGCCATTTTGATTACTTTCCTAATTCATTTATCATGACCTTTGGAACTATTAGTTTGATTTTGCCTTCTAGACATCCGGAATCTTGTTTTATTAAAACTAGGTTCTGTGTCCTCAGTGGTTCGTTTCAAATGGGCCTTTCGGCCTACATGCTACTTAAAGGAAGTGACATACGGCAGAATTTTTCTTTTATAAAGCACGCAAGTATGTAATATACATGGTGACTGCAAGCTGCTATACATGTTTTAAATTTGCATCGTACCCAAACAAAGCCTTTTGCATAACTATTCATTCTGAGGCCTCGAATACCTCCACAAAGGGAAGTGCTAAGGCAAGAAGGAAAGGTGAGCAGGGAGTGACATGGCGAGCACCTATTACAAGCCAGTGACAGTGCTAAGTGCTAGTGCATACACTATGTCATTTAATCCTCAGAGCAACCCTGCAAAGCAGGTCATGCCACACCTATATTAGAGAGAAAGGAGCTGTGGCTCAAAAAAGCTTAACTGACTTTCTCAAGTTCACCCAGCAAATAATGAGTTTGAACCAACTACATTGAGTGGCTGGTACCTTGTTCTGTTGATCTTGACATTCTCTTTTCTAAATCCTATAGACATGAGGATCTGACAAGTGCAGACATAAAAGTCACACGCATGATATAAAAGGTAGAAGTTCAGATATTCTTCTCTCTCTCGGCTCTGCCTCAGAAAAATGCCAGGTACCTCTTATTTCCCTACACAGAGTACGGATTTGGGGGAGGGCAAATGCACAGACAACTTGCTTGTTTCATGGCTGTGCTAAAGTAGAGCCCCAATTATAAAAATTTAGCCTGTATTCATAATATTTCTAGGGAGTATGGAAAAATATATAATTAGGCATCTGTTTCACACCATGCACAAAAATTGATTCCAAGTGTACTAAAGAGTTAAATATGAAAAGAAAACTTTAAAACTATTAGAAGAAAATATCCCAGAACAACTATGCACACCAAGTTACATAGCAGCATTTTCATAATTTCCAAAAGGTAGAAGCAACACAAGTGTACATTCAGAGATGAATGGATAAGCAAAATTTGGTATATACATTCAATGGATATAAAAAGGAATGAAGCTCTGATACATGTGACAACTTGGATGAATCTTGAAGACATCATATTAGTGAAATAAGTCAGACACAAAAGGACAAATATTGTGTGATCTCACTGATATGAAAGAATTAGAAAATGAAAATTTATAGAGTTGGAAATTTAGAATATAGCTTAGCAGGGACAAGGGTGGCAGTAAGGTATGGGGAGTCAATGCCTAATTGGTAGAAAATTGCTGCTTTTAGGGGTGATGGAAAAGTTTTGGCAATGGTGGTATTGATAGTAGCACAACAATATGCATACAATTAATGCCACTAAACTGTATACATGATAGTGATTAAAATGGGAAGTTTTATGTTGCATATATGTTATCACAGTAAATTTTTCTAAAAAAAGAACATCTTTATGATGCTGGAATAAGGAAGGATCTCTTTAACAAAACAAAGGAAAACACAAATCATAAGGGAAAGATTTAAAATATACCTACATTAGAAAAGAAAATTTTAGCAAAACGGAGAGATAGGGAGAAGATTTCTGTGTAGTTCACAGAGTATTAATATTTAGAATATTTAAATCAATTAGAAATATACAATCAGTGTAACAGAAAAATGAATAAAGAATACAAGCAGGAAAATTCACAGAAGAAATCTGTATGGTCAGTAAATCTGAATGGTCAAAAAAGATTCTTAGCATCACTAGATGTCAAGGAAATTAACATTTTGAATAAATCAATAAATAGACTTCCTCTTGTAGAAAAAGGGGTCAATTTGCCATTTCAAACAATTCTTCTCTAAGGAAAACAAAAATGTTTATTGAAATATCTTAAAATATCTTCTTATAAGCTCTTCTTAAGAGAGATAACAAGATAGTAAGGAATTACAAGGCCAAATCTAGAAAACAAAAAACTAGACAAGTTAGTCCAGCACTCAATTCAATCAAAATAATGGCATTTGTTTTGTGTATCCACTAGACAAAATTTCCATAAAAATGGCTGATAAACATAAGCAAAGATATTCAACCTCTTTTATCATCAGATAAATGCAAGTTAAAACTTTCATAAGATACTGCATCCACTATATGTATCTGTTTTGGTTTGTGATGCTACCTGAAATGCAATTTACTAGAAATGGGTTGGCTTTTATAAAGGAATTTCATTAGGTTGCAAGTTCTAAGGCCATATAAATGTCCAAATGAAGACATCCAGAGAAAGATACCTTGACTCATGAAAGGCCGATTTGGGAAGGCATGTGCCTGGTATCTGCTGGTCCTTTGACTTCTCATTTCACAAAGCTTTCCTGGGGTTCTTTTCTGGAATCATGCTGCAAGAAAAAAAACTCTTCCCCGAGGGTGTTTTCTTTCTGCATCTCCAAATGTCTCTATCTGTGTCAGCTCTAAAGCATTTTCCAAAGTGATTTGTCTTTTAAAAGACTCCAGTAAACTAATCAAGACCCACCTTGAATGGGCAAAGTCACATCTCCATCTAATGAAAAGGTCCCACCCACAACTGAGTGGATCACATCTCCATGGAAACAAGTTAATCAAAAAGGTCCCACCCAATGATATTGAATCAGAGTTAAAGAACCTGGCTTTTCTAGGGTGCACAACAGTTTCAAACCAGCATAGCATCAAAAAAGAATGTCTTTAAATCACAATATTGAATGAAGGACCAAGTTACCGAATATAATACACAGTATCTTACTAAAAAGGTTAAGTTTCGAAATATGTTGAATATATCTACTTTGTGTATGCATATTTAGGTAAGAAATCTGTCGAAACATGCTTCTCTTCAGGATAGTCATGATCACTGGGAGGGACAATGGGAAATGGGATGTGAAGTGGGTACTGTATAAGTAAAGGATTTTAACTGGAAACAACAGAAATCATTTTATCTAAATTTGTATGTTTAGAAAAGAGATTCATTAAAGTTTATTAAGTTGTTTACAGAATCTCTGGGAGGACTCTAGAACCAGGTGGAATACTCTGCAGGCAGAAAAAAACAAGGCCCAAAATTATACCTCAGAGGTAGCTCAATCAAGACAACATGTATATAGCCACTGAACAGACACCAAAGCTGCAATCATAACTAACAAAGCTGGACCCTGAATGCCACTGCCAGAACCTCAGTCACATCTGCTTCTTGGAAACTGAGTGAAGATGCCCCCGGAATCCCCATAATGGATTCAACATGGCAGTTGGTTTTTAGAGCTACTACCTTCAAAGTCCAATTGAAAGTTTGGTGGGGGTGCCTTAATTGGCAGAGGCTAGGTCTCAGTACAGGCAGACTAAAAGAGTATCTGAATTACAGGCTAATAATAGGTAAATTGCCCAGGCACAGCAAGAGAATGTATTAGACAGCAAAAATGGCTGAGAATGCTTTCCATCCTTTTGGAATATTTTTAAACATTTAGTCCTATGACTAAAGGGTAGAGTCTATTTCTCTAAATCTCAAATCTGGGATTACCTGTGTAAGTAATGAAACAACAGCAAATATGAGACTTGGAAAGTGCTCTTTTGCTGTTCTCAGGAGCCTTGTAGCCACCACTATGTGAATAATACCAGCGTAATCTATTGGAATACAAGTATATAGAGCCTAGTTATCTGCATTGCTCCTGCTGACAGCCAGACATATAATTTCCAGACTTATGAGTGAGATCATCTAACAGGTCAAAAATGCATGAGCAAGTCCAGCTGATACAATGTAGTGCAAGGATGAGGCATCC
This sequence comes from Myrmecophaga tridactyla, assembly GCA_004026745.1. Lineage (NCBI taxonomy): Eukaryota > Metazoa > Chordata > Mammalia > Pilosa > Myrmecophagidae > Myrmecophaga > Myrmecophaga tridactyla. Next base: position 8,872 of record PVIY010001399.1, on the reverse strand, counting down.
CAGATGAATCCAATCAAAATATCTGACCCACAGAATTTTGAGAAAAAAAATTATTGTTGTTTTAAGTCATGAAGCTTTTGGATGGTTTGTTACACAGCAAAAGTTTCCTCTTAAAACATTCAAAGATGCTAGGAATCCAGAAAAAAATAGCAGATATTCAGTATATTCCACACTTCTAAAATGCCCAAAATACACCCCTTTTTAATACTGAACTTTCAAACAATACAAATGCTTTCCTAACATATTGAAATCATTATTCATACAAAAAAGAGGGGGGGACAATCACCTCTCTCAAAGTCTCATCAGATTTGTACTCAGATTCAGTTCCAGGTTACTCCACTAGATCTACCATGATTCATTTTTTATCTCTAAATTTATGATTAAATTATGATGCAGCAACTATTTATGATGGTGGGAAATGAATCAAAAATTAATTAAAACATGTAAATATATATCCTTCAGAAAAAAGTAGTGGTTTACAGTCTATAATTTTTGTTTCTATAATTAATCATGAGATTATAATTGGTATTTATAACTTTTTTCTTCCACTATCTATTTTATTTTCCTTTTACCCTCAGCAGCACCTAAGTTAGGTATGATGGGATTAATCAAACTTTCATTCTGAGCGCTTCTGACCACTTTACTGCTCTACCTGTATGGAGTTGTCTATGGCGACTTTTACCATTGGTCATAGTACTAGTAGGAAGCATCTTGGAGAATCACTGAGATTGCATCATTTCTCATTCTGCTCCTCATAGTGTATCAGCAACTCTATTTTTCTATAATAAATATAATCAATTCTCCCAGCCAATAGTGTTACATCCTATCTTGCCTATTCCTCCAGTAGCACTCAAAATGGTTGGGGATCAGGGTCAACTTCCAATTCACTGGAAACGCTACCATGTAAGATATTAGAAGCATTATTCTCTTGGATTCTAATACCTTAAACCAGCAGAGCTCAGAGCTCAGGGAGGATACAAAAAGAAAAAATGTAGGAGTGGGTCATTATGTATAATAGTTTTAATATTAGACTCCCACTGCTAACCTTTAATTCCTAAGTTCATATATTCCAGCTGTAAAGAAACAGCCACATATATTGGTTCTAGTTCACAATACCTAGCCTCTGAACTCTTCCATAACTGACAAATTATCTGATGGAATATATGATAAAATTAGTGAGTCCCACAAGTGTTAACATATTACTTTATTTTAAAATGAGTTCCTAGATCAAAAGCAATGTTTTAGGGGATATAACAATTTAGTAAGTCCACATATGTTGATACATACAAAAGAAGGTTGGCAATGAAAGTAAATTCAAGTTCAAAACATATCGATAACACTAAGGCCAAAAATTTGCCCCCTCAATTATGAAAAGAATCCCATATAATCAGCATGCTACAATATTAGGAGCTCAGGGTTGATTTTTTTTTTTAACAAATTGGACAATTATCATAGGTATTAACTAGAAAAGCCTTGGTGAGGCATAGCCCATGATATTGTAGTTATGTGTAACCTCCATCCTCGCCACAGTTTTCTTTTGTTCAATAGCATATTGGAAAGGAAATGAGGTATCCAACATCCAAAGAGCAACTCATCCAATCCTCCTCAGTGGGTGAGGTAGATGAGAAGTCACAGAGCCACAGATATTCCCCCACACTAAGCCCATTCCAAGAATCCAATTACATACCTCTTCCACAAACTTCCTCAGATGTCTGCTCTTGCCACTTACATTTAACACTTTACTGATGGTTCTAGCCAGTTAGGCATAAGAAAGAAATAAAAGTCATCCAGATTGGAAAGAAAGAAGTAAAACTATCTCTATTTGCCAATTGCATGGTCTTGTATATAATGAAATCCTACAGAATTCATTACAAATTATTAGAACTAATAAACAAGTTCAGCAAGATTTCTGGATTCAAGACCAATATACAAAAGCAATTGTATTTCTATTCACCTGCATTGAAAAACAAACAAGAAATTAAGAAAACAATTCCATTTACAATAGCATCAAAAAGAATAAAATACCTAGAAGTAAACTGAACAAAGCATTGTTGAAAGACATGTAAAAAAAAATCTAAATAATTGGAAAAACATATCATGTTCATTGATCAGAAAATTAACATTAGGAAGATGGTAGTACTCAAACTTTCACACCGCAAAATACCCATCAGAATCACCTCTGACTTCATTGTAGAAATTGATAAGCTGATTAGAAAATTTACAGAGAATTTCAAGGTACCCAGAGTGGCCAAAAAAATCATAAAAAGAAAAGAAAGTAGGAAGACTAACACTGATTCCAAAACTTTACTGCAAAACAATAGTAATCAAGATAGTGTGGTACTGGAACAGAGGTAAACATATAGATCAATCAAATAGAGTAGTGAGTCCAGACATAAACCCATACAGCTATAGTCAAATTATTTCTGACAAGGGACAAAGACCATTCAATGTAGGAAACAATAATCTTTTCAACAACTGATGCTGGGACAACTGGATAACAAAAGCATGAAGTTGAACCCTTACCTCATGCACAAATTAAAAATGTCCAAAAATTAACTCAAAATGGATCAAAGGCCTAAATGCACAAGCTAAAACTATAAATCTATTAGAAGAAAACATAGGGGGAAATCTTCATGGCCTTGGAATTGGCAAAGGATTCTTAGATATGAAACCAAAAACACAAAAGAAAAAGTAGATAAGTTAGACTTCATTAAAATTTAAAAAAACCTTTGTACTTCAAAAGACTATTAAAAAAGTGAAAAGACAACCAATAAAATGGGAGAAATATTTGTAAATCATATATTTGATAAGGGCTTATATTTAGAATATATAAAGAACTCCTTTGACTCAACCATAAAAAGACAACCCATTTTAAAATTGGGCAAAGGATCTGAATAGCCGTTTCTCCAAGGAAGATAGACAAATAGCCAATAAGTGCATGAAAAGATACTAAACATCACTACTCATCAGGGAAATGCAAATCAAAACCATGATGAGATACCACGCTCACTTGGATGACTAGAATCAAAAAGTCAGAAAATGAAATGTTTTGACAAGAATGCAGAGAAATCAGAGACATATACATTCCCACACTGCTGGTGGGAATGTAAAATGAAGAAGTCACTTTAGAAAACAGTCTGACAGTTCCTCAAATGATCAAACATAGAGTTACCAAATGACCTAACAATTCAACTCTTAGGAATATACCCAAGAGAAATGGAAACATATATCCTCACAAAAAAACTGTACATGAATATTTGTAGCAGCATTATTCATAATAGCCAAAAAGTAGAAACAACCCAATGTCCATTAACGGATGAATGGATAAACAAGATGTTGTATATACATACAATGGGATATTATTCAGCTACTAAAGGGAATTAAGTACTGATATGTGCTACAACATGGATGAACCCTGAAAACATTATGCTAAGTAAAAGAAGCCAGTCACAAAAGATCATATATTATATGATTCTATTTATATGAAATGTTAAGAACAGGGGAATCTATAGAGACAGGAAATAGATTAGTGGTTGCTTAGGGGTTAGAATGGGGATGGGATGAATTCATAGGGGAGCTATATCTAAAAGGCATCTTTTTGAGGTGACAAAAACTTTCTAAAACTGACTCAGTAGTAGTTGCACCTATCTGTGAAGATAGGAAAAAACACTGAGTTGTATACTTTAAATGGGTGAATTGTATAGTATTGCATTATGTCTCAGTAAAGCTATTTTTAAAAAGCAAAAGGATTTTAAAAAAGAAAAGGAAGACTAAGAAATGACAAGTGTAAACAAAATCATTCTGGAAAATGTTCTATTAGTTTCAAATCACTGTATTAGTCAGGATAGGCTAGCTTATGAGACATTAGAAAAGAAAAACACCTCCATTCTCAGTGGCTTAAAACAGTTATCTGAATGGCCATTACGGTATTTAGGAACTCTTGTTTATGGAGCTGCCATCACTTCAAGCATGGTTTGCTACAATGCCAGAGGGAAGAGAGCACAGAAGGATTTCCCATGAGCAGTTAAATCCCCCAGGCCAGACACATGGATCTCTCTTCTACTTATACTCATATTACACAATGGTGGTCCCATAGCCTCCCCAACTTCAAGAAAACTAGAATATTCAATCTTAAAATAAGCCAGATGGTGAGAGTCTCATTATCAGTATTTAGTGGACAACATTAATTACTACCACTGCAACACCACATTCTATAGGAGATGTGCTCCCTCAGGTGGACCTACATATCCTAGGCCGTACAGGCAGATGATAAGTTGTATTAATTATACTGTATGACTTAGCAAATGCCAATTTTTTCATTGGAAATGTATTTCCTTCATGAAAGAATGTTCTTTCCCATTTTTGTCACAGTTTTCGTCCAACACCAATCACATCACAAATCCCAGTAATTAATGTATCAAGATGAGAAGCAATATACATTCGATAAAAGTTGTTGACTCCTTAAAAAGACAATCACTTTAGAGCTAAAATTCTTCTCAATAACCTCATCACATCATGATCACTCACCCAGCTTGTATTTCCCCATCAATACTTCATCCATTCAACAAATCAATCTGTGTGATAACTATGAGCTTTATTCCCAAGCTGTTTCCTCAGTAATAGTCTTCCTTCCATTACATTTTTATTCAACAGAAGTTATCACCTACTGTCTACATAGGCCCACAGTTGAATAAATGAATTAAAATGTCATTACCTTTGCCTTTCCATTTTGTTCATTCTTGCCTTCCCATCAGTAGAAAGATCTATGTAGCTTCATTTTCTCTCAAAGTTAAAGGCGACTACTTTCCCTACCACTGTGTTCCCTTTTTCCTTTATCAGCAGTCTTAGAATCTGAACACAGAAGTGTGTACAAGAAAGATTACCTAATGATTGCTACATTATTTATTAAGTTTAATTTAGTTTTCTAATAAAAATGGCTTTAGGTTTAGATGAGTTTGTTATTCTAAAACGTTTATTGAATTAATGCTATAAGCATAATTCTATACTAAACTCCCATTTTTAAAAAAAGGAGTAAAAGAATATAAACTGGGGATTAAAGGATTTGGTAGACTGACAGGTAGCAAGTCTGAAGTGTAGACCTTGAGCTGTGATGTGATTTGGGAAATTCACATAATCTCTGTGACTTTCAATTCTCTTTTATGAAAAAGAAGGATTGTTCTGTCTCAGGTGTGGCCATCCCAAATGCCAAATCAAGTTGATTGGTGGTGATGCTTTGAGTTCTGGGAAGAAATATGAAGCTCAGTATAAGCCCACCGAAAAGGCTTTCTGATGAATTGATGATATTTGCCATGGTTCTACATGAAGAAAGTTTTGAAAAAAATTGTGTCAGTATCTTCCACCTCTAAATGATTTCAACATAAAGACCCCTCAATCATTTTAATAAAGTATGCTATGATTTATGATTGTTTGCCTTCTAACTTAATACCATATTATTAATCATAAAAGTATGAGTATTTACTTTCCTCTTCTTTAAGTTGTCATTAATTATTGATTTTACAGTTACATGTTTAGCATGTTTTGTGAATGACTAAGAATAGCTTTAATAAGCTTTTTTATAGCATAGTCAGCATTTAATTAAAAATATCAATTGAACTTAATTATCCAAGTGAACCAAAAAATAAAAAGGTAAAGGTTGTAAGAAATGTTGAAGGCAAATCCCACAGGATATGAAGGATCATTGAATTCAAATGATCATTTAACGTCCGGTCTTAAAACATCAAAATCCTTTGTGTTTTTCTGTGATTTCTAGAATAATACTTTACTTGGGACTCTTGAACATACTACAATTTGCTATTAATATCAGCAGTAATGACCATACATGTTATACAAAGCTTTGATTTGAATGCTAACCACAGTGAGGAGGATGAGAAACTTTTTTTTATCAAATCAAGTTGGCAAAAACTGTAAACATGATAGGTGGAATTTTGGTGTTTAAAAAAAAAGTGATTATTTAGTCTCTATTTTTATCATCTGAGACATTTATCAATGCTTAGCCAAATGTGAGAAACTAGAATGGTGAAGTTACTGATAACTGAAACATTGCTCTATTAGATAAAGAAATATTAATGTTACTCAAGTTTCATTGGTTTAAAAAGACATCGTAATTTCTCATTTTCCTAAGAAAAACCATATGTATTCTTTTAAAAATTACCTTATTCTATTTTTTCCCAGAAATCTAAAAATTGTTAATGTTATACTATTTTTCTTTTTCTTTGAAGTGGGCCTTCCTAAATAGTATCAATATTTTCCACTTATTAATGGGAAAAGACATATATGTACATTTTTGCCACTGACATATGAGTTATTTACTGACACAAACAAAAAAAGTGTGAAAAAGTGCTTCTTGTTTATTCTGTGTAAAGATTCTGTAGGTACATTTATATGGCAAATGGGACAATTCTGCTATATAAAAATTCTCATTGGTGGAAGAAGCAAGATGGCAGCATAGGAGGTATAGAATTTAATTAGTCCTCTAAAATACCTAGTAAATAATCAGGAACTGTCTGGAACAGCTGTTTGGGGAATATCCATAACCAAATGCAAATTGTTCACCAATCTGGAGTGAGTGGAAGAGCTGAGATCACTGCACAGAACTGTAAGTAAAGCTTCTGAACTGCGGAGGTTGGCACCTGTCCTCCACTGGCAGAGGAGGCTGATTTGGAGTTTCTCCCCAGTGGGAAACAGAAGCCCCCTCTACTAAGACTAAAGAAAGGCAGTTTTAATTAACAAATCAGCACTGCTGAATACAAACTGAGCCCAGATAAATCCAGAGAAAGCTTGAAAATAACCCTGAGGTCACACCCAGCAGAGGAGAGATAAGGATAGTAAGAAAAGCAAAACAAAACAGAGGCTTCCAGAGTCAGCCGAGCTCAGGATACTGCAAAAGGGCAGTGACCCAAGAAAAGGGATACAAAGAGCCAGGTACAAACTCTGGCTCTTGACTGATGAAATTGGGGGCTGGGGAGACTGGCTCTGAAAATGGATTTTATTTTATTTTTCCTTCTGTTTTTCATTTTTAAAAGTATTCTAAGTATCCCATTAGGGATAGCCTCACGTGTTTTCAATTATCAATGCTGACCCAGGAAAGGGCAGAATTAAGATAGATCTGGGAAACAAAGTATCAAGTCAAGCGAAAGAAATAATACCCTAAAGGACATATCTTCCCCAAAAAAGGGAGGCAGAATCCAACTCAAGTGATGGAAATCCTTCAGAGAATTCAGACCGCCGAGCTGGGAATCAGGAACAGATTAAGCTGGTCTTCATCCTCAGCTTTTGTCTCAACCACACAACTGGCAAGCTGAGAATTAAAGGCTCCTTAACTCTTCACACTGGTGGAGAGCTGTGGGCTGGCAAACATCACCTTCTGGGCAAGATAGGAAAAGTACAGAGTCTAGAGGCTCCACAGGAAAGTCAGACAACCTGCCAAGTCTCATCCTAAGGGAAACTTGATACTGATCACATCCTTCTCCTGAGACCTGGGCCTGTCATGTCTGGTAAAATCTGATTAGTGATCAGTCATATATGAGGAGACCCTCCTCAAAAAAAGATTCCATATAAGCAGGGCAAGAATCAGAAAGACAAAAGAGAAAAAGTTCTGATTGGTCAAATAGAAGCTTTGCTAGGGTTCTAGAATAAGTTAACAGAATGCCAAAGAACAAATAGAGAGCAAATCAAAACAATAAGAAAACCCTAGGTAAAAGAGTTAAAATTACCTGCAGAATAAACAATCAAGGAAATCAGATGCCTAGACACTAGAAAAGAATTATGAGTCATACTAGGAAAAATAAAGATATGGCCAAGTCAAAGAAACAAGCTAACACTTTAAACAAGACCCAGGAGTTAAAACAATTAATTAAAAATATCCAAATAAGTATGCTAAATCAAATCAATGAGTTGAGGGAAGATATGGCCAAAGAAATGAAGTATGTAAAGATGACATTGTGGGGCCATAGAGAAGAACTTGAAAGCTTGAAAAAACAAATGGTAGAACTTATGGGATTGAAAAACACAATGGAGAATTCAGCAGATCTGAAGAGGCAGAAGAAAGGATTAGTGAACTAGAGAACAGGGCATCTGAAATCCTACCCAAAAGAACAGATAGGAAAAAGAATGGAGAAATCTGAGCAGGGTCTCAGGGAATTGAATGACAACATGAACCACAGGAATATAAGTTACTGTGTTCCAGAAGTAGAAGAGAAGGGAAAAGGGGTGAAAGAATAATGGAGGAAATAATCACTGAAAAATTTCCATCTCTTATGAAGACAATAAATTACAGATCCAAGAGCACAGCATACCCCAAACAGAATAGATATGAATAGGTCTACCCCAAGACACTAATAACATTGTCAAAGGCCAAAGGCAAAGAGAGAATTCTGAAAGCAGCAAGAGAAAAGTGATCCATCATATACAAGGGAATAAGATGAGGTGCAGATTTCTGAGCATAAACTCAATAAGATGAAGTGAGGATTTCTCAGCAGAAACCATGGAGGTCTGAAGGCAGTGGTATGATATATTTAAGATACTGCAAGAGAAAAACTGACAACTAAGAATTCTGTGTCTGGCAAAACTGTCCTTGAAAATTGAAGAAGAGTTTAAAATATTTTCAGACAAACAGACCCAGAGAAAGTTTGTGAACAGAAGACCTGCTGTACAAGAAATACTAAAGGGAACACTATGGCAGATAGGAAATGACAGAGAGATAGAGACCTTTAGAAGAGTGTAGAAATGAAGTCTATCATTAACAATAAAGAGAGAGAAAAAATAAGATATATCAGAATAAAGTCATGATGTATGCAACAACATAAATGAACCCTGAGGACATTATGTTGAGTGAAATTAGCCAGAAACAAAA